>JADANM010006098.1:8830604-8846511 GCA_026213755.1 Eurema hecabe
CGCGGGGCGGAAGGGCGCGGCGGCGCGCGGGGCGGGGGGCGGTGCACGCTGCAGCGAGGTCGTCGCTCGCTCGCGCCGCGGACCGCCAGTCCGCCAGTCGGGAGCGGGATGCGGTGACGTAAACTTGCACCGGCGCGGGCCGCAAATGTAGTGTAGAACGGGACGTGTCGTGTTTCGATTATTTACGAATGCTCGCAACAACCCTGTGTGACTGTGCTTGTGCCCATCGCCCGTACCCGTGACGACGCGCCCGCTCTTCACTACCCGAGCCCCGGCGGCCACCTATGCCCGCCCTGGATCCGAGGATCCCCGAAATGGTGAGTGCGGTCGAAGCTCCCGATCGCGGTTTGTTTACGTCGGCCCTTCGCATCTCTCTTTCGCACAACCTGCCGCCCCTATCCCCGCGTCGCTTCTCGCGCGACTCTTAATTTGTTTTGTTTTCCAAAATCCAGACACCTACGACGGTGAAGCTGGGCCCGTCTGGAGATGGCGTTTTTGTTTGTGTGCATGCTTAGTGCATTTTTTGTAGTGTCTTTTCGCAGGTAGCCGAGGGGTCGTTGCTAATCGCTAACACGACGAGTGATGTATGTGGTAGCGACTAATGAGCTTGACGTCGCATAAAATGTAGGTCGGTGGTGTGTGGCCGCCACCGGTGCACGCGATGTGTCGCTCCCTTCGCCTAGCCGCGCTCGCTGCCCACCGCTGGCCCTACGAGATATATGCTCGTCGTAAGTCTATCTTACCGTCGAAACATATAAATGGTACCTATAATTTAATTATTATGAATACCTACTATGTGATAGATGAATTATAAATGTATTTTTTTTAAATGTTATTAATTATTATATATTTAGGTGAACATTAAAAGTAACATGTGCGCGTAATAATTATGCCCATAATAAAGTAAACCAAAAGTGGTCGGAACCACATCCGTTCTATTGTCATTCGTCAGGTATGTTTCTTTCCGGCCCTTTCAAATAGAAAGTATGGAAAGCGTTTGAGTATTTTACTACAGATTCAGTCATTCAGTCTCGCTATCTGTGCGTCTTGATTCACGCGTATCGTAATCATTACGTACTTACGTAGAGTCACAGGAAAGTGAGTCATGTTGCCATACAGCCGACGGTTTCGCGCAAAATTGTCCGCGCGCCATTGGTTCCGCGGCCGGTTCGCGATCTGCACGCGAATTCAATGAGAACGATCATTATGCGTTGTATAATCGGGAATACCGACGTATTGTTATCGGAGTTACTCTGTTACAAACTTGTATAAACCCGGTATCATTACCACCAAAGTCTAAACCATGCTACCAAGTCTTTGAAAATGATTTGGAATTTGATCATAAACCCTAAAACAATCCGATAAAAGCACGTAAATTCCTCGAAGCAATGAGAATCTTGGTGCGTTTTTAGAATATTTATCAGGTTCGTTTGCATTTTAATGAACGCTGACCGGAACTTGTGAGTAATTTGACCTCAGTGTTGTCGATGTCAAAATTCGATAAACCCATCGGACGCTAGTTCGGGCTAGTGCCTTGTGCTGTGGCAACCGGTCTCCGCATTATCACCGCTATCCGCCATAACTAACGGTATCTACTCCATCCCAGAGAATAGACTTGCGTAATTTATAACAAACCTGTTTCAATACAACCATTTCCGTCAATACTAAAAAATCTATGCAAATTTACTACGAAACATTATTCGTCCCAAGCCATCATCATTCATGAATTCATCAGTAGTGATATTACGAATGTTACAGTCTAGAACAATCAAGAGTTTTAAAAGATTTTACGGTTACATTATCATTCGAGCCGCATATTTTTTGTCGGTTGTGAGAATGCAAAAAATATGCGGGATAAAATCACGTTATTGTAGGCTTTAAATTCTGAGAATGCAAAGGATAATCACGCTCCGCGATTGTAGATTAATTCCAGTCTACGTCTAGTTTTGGAATGAGCTAGCTTTTTATATTCTAAGAATTAAAAAATGTTCCGTTAAAAACATATAAAGAGTTCAAAGAGTGTGCAATGGTTTAGAAGACATTACATTTTCTACAAGTGGAATATTTTACTTGTCAACTTCTATCTATATAGAAATGGCTCTATAGCTAAATTTGTGCATTTGCGGATCGCAAGGAAGACTTATAGGCTTTGTAATGTCAGGTCAAGTTGTCATGACCATATAGAATATCAGCATTATGCAACCACTTAGTCCAGCTGGTATTTGTGATAGAAATGCTAAGTAATGGGTAATGGCAGCTTGCGGTGGCGCGTGCGCAGGTGGATGCCGGCTGCTGGCGCACCTGTCGCCCGATCAGCTGCTGCGCTAGTCTTTGTTAACCACACCACACCGCACTTTGTCTCAACCCCTATGTCGCTACAGGAAACCGGAGGTATAAGATTGAATGCGCCCGTTTCAAGAACGGATGCACGACGCTTATACGTTGCAAAGGAGGAGGAAATGTACTAACATTTCCAACTGTTTTGTTCAGATCCATTTATTCTGTACTTTTGTGAATCTTGGTTGCTACCTACCATTAATGTCATGTACCAAATTATCTTTAATTGGCCATAAAGGAAAATAAACTTGGAGTAAACGAATCTCTCAGTGGTCTTGTAACGTTTCATGGTGACTCGTAACTTGAATATGATATTTTCTATTTCATACTAACTCTATTGTATAGATAATTATATAGTTACGTCATCAAGTGACACACTGAAGAACCTTCGATACGTTGAACACGTAGTAACAGTTTATCGGTCTTATCGCCTATAGTAACTGCACGTATAATTTACACGCTAATACTATTGTAGTGTATTTGTGTTTTACTACAGTTGTAGCTAAGGCTCAATATTATTATATCTAATTTTCTTAGAAGGATAATCCATATAAGTTAGTCATGGGCATTTGAGAATAGGACCATTTGCTATGTTTTACTGGATGTAGACACTACGTTAGATTCATACAAAACCCAGCTGGTTTTCATTTCGTTTTAACCTTAAAGGTCTACAGTAATCTTCGTATGCGGAGACAAAGCAGTGCAGAGAGCATTGTTCTGGCCAGGGTTGTAATTAGAACAGGTTCACATTTTCTTCGAAATCGTGGACGAGAAATAACCTGTATAGTCGGTAATTACAGCTGTACACACATTGAATAATACGTACAATGAGTTTATAAGATGTTAGATCATATTCTAGTTACAGTAGGTACGTTCTTTAGTAACTGATATATGTTATTTACATCTTCTTTGTTGTAGATACATGATTCACCATTTCACTATTCGCTCATACTTACACGAGTTAGCTAACAATATATAAATATTTGTATGAAAGCAAACGTGTTAAATTAGAATTTGCTTTCAACAATCGTTATCGTAACAGTTCGTTTTTATTGGTCGGCTTGATAAGGACAAAAGGTACACTTTTTGCCCTCAGTGAGTCAGAGGAGTCTTTGACACGATGTTGTTTCACCCTTGGCCGTGTCAAAGCCCTGAAGACGATGTTTTCATAAATGGCAAGCTTTATGAACCGGTTATTTACGATTCGATCGACGCGTGCCGCTCACATAATGGCTTGCAATACTTGCAGATGTATCCAGCGATGCCGGCCTTGTTTTGATATTATGTAGGACTTATTTAGTTTTGTTATTTGGGATATATTGGTTCCTTTTACATAGAGATAAAAACAAAACGTTATGAATATAATCGTAGCAATATATGTTATATGATCAACACGATATAGGTAATGTGTTATATTTGTAAAACTGTTTCGAAATAAATAAATAGTAAATAAGTAATCATTTGTTTTGATAAGAAATGGTTCGTGTAGATTAAATGTATAGGAAAATTTTCTATAAATACACATTCTAAATGTACTTGTTGTGCCTGAATGACATTACACCACAACAAATAATTAAATATGCGAGTATTCGTGCAAGTTGTTCAGTAACACCGATAGTCGTATAACCGGAATTCGTGGAGTACTTCTCGCTCGAAATCTAGGCGCTACACAAGTACTCATTTCGTGCGTTTGTGTACGGTTTCGACCCTAGTTAAAAAGTGCATCTGCATCTACGGAAGATGTGCGGGCGGAGGTCGTAACCCCTCTCCGCCGCCCCCTGCCCCCTGTCCCCCGCCGTCCCCCCGCCCTTCATTCCCCGCGTGCTCCGCGTCACGTACGCATCGGCCCTTTACGCATATAGAGCCGCGTTAGAGAGGGGCCGCGCGCGCACCTCTCGTCCTCTACCTACTCGCCCGCTAAGGGTTCGCTATTAGCTAACCCTCTGCTCCCCTCACAATGTGCCCTTCGACGCTTTTCGGGTGTCTAGACGCGACGCCCTCGCATCGTAATAAAACGATATTAAACACTAGACTCTTATGCACCGCTATATTTTGATATGTGGGTCAGGATCCAGGATTTAGCTGTAGCGTAGCTATTGCGATAGTGACTGCGCGCGGTCGTCGACACTAACGGATCGCTATTTATACCTGCTTCGTAGTGCACCGGAACTCGCTCAATGCATTCACTGCAAGCGTCTCTTCTCTGCCAATGACCTCCTTACCATGTAAAATGCACTTCCTGATACACAATACGATTATTTTTAACATTAGCCACCTTAATGGCGTTTAAATCGTTCGCTGTTTACATATTTGGGCTCGCTTGCGAAATGTCGATGTGGTGATTTCGCCCTTCGTTTTGTTTAGATTGCGTAATATTGTACGCCTACCGTAGGGCTCGCCACCCACGACTGACATGAACTGTGTCAAGCAGTTTGGCCTAGTATTTGTGATAACTACAGTGTCAGTTTAAAAGCGTCCCCACGTTGTACTTTGAACTATTTTGCGATTTATAGAAGCAAATTTTATTTGAACAATGAAAATGTATTAATAAATACTCCGTGATCCATTTATCAGCGTGGCTAATATCACAATGTAAAAGAGTATAGTTTTGCATCAGCATCGGATGGGATTGTATTGGTTCGCGAGCGTTGGCCGCGTTGGAATTTCCGCGAAAAAATTGGCACGTCACATATCGCGTCACTGGGTCGCTACGTCACGCTCCAAGGCCGCGCTCTGCGCTATAAACCAATTTCGATACCACACCTATGCGTTTAACGAGCAAGAACAAGTTACTGTATGCCGAGGACTTCTTGCAGTTTTGTTGCACGGTTCTTCTCAACATTGAGAGACTATTGCCCTCATATTCCTATCTATACTTCCTGTATCAAATGATTTGTCATCCATTTAATTATGGCTCAGGTTAACAGTACGCATGTGTCATATGAACTAAATATTTGAATGGTGTATCAAGGTCTGAGAATTATAACAAGCCATGGTGCAAAAACGCTCCTAAATTATTCTAACATATTGTAACTTTTGATAATATAACACAAATTTGTACGCTATCAAAAGTACTTGTGATAACAAACACATTCGCCGGATACGGCTTGCGTAGGTGAGAATCTAGTTATCAACATTTGCGCGAAATATATTGTAGTAGATAATGCCAATTGCGTAAGTAAACAGATCACACGTTACGCGCAGTGAAGTAATAGAGATAACATGAAACAGCGCTTTGATACTGGATGATAAAAATAAATATATGCTAAAGCAAACTAAATAAGATTGAGTTAAGTAACAATTGTCACGTTATCCTAATGAGTCACGGAGCGTACAATCCAACGTGCGATCCTCCATACTTAATTAGCTCCGATACAAGCAACGTTCTCACGGATGTAGTTCCATGCTCGGCTAGCCCGCTTTGCTACAATAGAACAGCATTAGAAAGCGGCCAAACCACGAAAAGGGAGCATTGGAAGGGCTCGTTTCGACAGACTCGCATCTTGCGACACTATATTACGTCACTATTTAAACGATAACCTCTCCCCGCGTCCCCCGGCTACACCGAACACTGAGCGAGACCCATACAGAGAATCGCCAAATACGAAACTCCATTGTACGCCGAACAATCTCCGACGTTGATTGCTTCTAAATTTTCACAAAGGGTTCAACCCTTCTAAACTGCAACGTTAGGGATGGGGTATAGCTTTTAATTTCACTGCATGTAAATAAGTATTGGACTTGTTAGGACACTTGTGTACCGCGAGCTGCAGGGAAGTCGTCAAGGGCACTCTATTTTGTAATGTAATAATAGCGCCGAATATTGAGCTCTTTTTGTGTTAGGGGAGCATCGCTTTGCATAATTCTCTATACACATCGAACAACATGTTCGATTCTGAGAACGTATTATTATACAATCTTCTAACTTTTTATAAAATCAGGAAGATGAAGGAATTGTTATGTTTATTTAACGACCGTAAAAACTCGTTTCCACAATAAGGAGCGGACGTGTGTGATAATCTGTTGTTTTAATCATAAATAAAACAGTTCTAGAAACCAGTTGGTCGGAGCTCGTATTTGTTGAACCCGAGGGTTTTTATAAGCGCATGATGCGCGCATGTCTAGTACTGGTTCAGAATGCAGCTGTAGTGAGATCACTTCCTCATTGCACGGCCTCGCTGTTTCTAAATACACACATACTCGACGGAACTGTTCTCAGAATACATTGTAAGAATATTTTGATTGCAGTAGAAAAACCATTAAAATTACCTTCTTACTCGTTCCGCAAAGCGTTTCAAATTCCATCTCGGCGATGAGTAACCTCTGCAGCTAGCCTAAAGTACCGTAAGGATGGCCTCTACGTGCCGGCTGCCTCGAATGGAACCGGCTTATATCTAATGTTTCCTTACCTTAATGCAAACAACCGCCTTTCGATTTGATAATTTAACGCCGCTCGGTTCTGCGTCCGTTACTCATGAATACATCCACAGTTTATGTGACAATTCCGCTCACTGCCTATAAAATGTTTGCCGAACGCGTTTTATTTTATTTTATTTCTGAAATCGGAACGGAAGGAATCCTTAGTACTTAATATGCAGGTCACGGCAAATATGCAAGCAGCCATGGAGTTGGAAATACTCGGTTCATAATCCGAAATAGACGTTAGTATATGTTAGCGTATGAGTGGTAGTTATCGAATCGCACGAAAGTAGGTCAACTTGTATGACGGCAGCGATAAATGAGCCCTCGCTCGTTCATTATCAATTTGTGCAATAAATGGGAGCTGCGCCTCTTGACTCCGATACAAAGTACTTGGACGAGACGATCCACATCGAGCTACTAGATAAAAGTGAAAATGTAACTGAAATTCAATTTCGAAAATACTTCGAGGTCAATTCGATGTAAGGATATCTGTATCTATGTATAAAGCTGCGCTAAATTTACTTTCATTTCTGTTAGCATTGTTGGCGCAACTCGTATATTATGTGTGTATAAACAATATGCGGCGCGCGTTTGTTTCAGTTTTGTTTATTGGGATTGCGCTGCGTTACATTACTTTTGCTGCTTTCGTAAACAAAATTCAAAGTGCCAAAAATTCATGTCAAGGGTTGGTCGGTTGGTTATTCACGTATGTACGCATTCTTTGAAATTACTCACAAAGAATTTCGAGTTATTTCTGTTATTATTATGAGCTAGTATTATGAGACTTTAAAATAGCGAGTCATTCACTTTTATGTAGAATGCCGCTGAGCCAAAACGTTTTTTCTGCTTTGGCAATTGCTTTCAGATGATCTTTCGGTTGTAAAAATAAATTCTCCCAGTATAAAAGCTTTTGTTTATGCTGTTTCGTGTCAATTGCATCACCAATAAAAATAAACATCTAAAACGATAAATCTTTACAATTGCATTTCTAGTCTCCTCGGAATTGGTTTATTACGGAAGCTATTAGGTTCTTTGTTTAGTTTTGTTATAATACAATGTCGTAGCGTGGCTGGATTGGTTTTGTCCGTAAATAGGGCCAAGGCGTTTATTGCAGTGTTTGAATCGAGTCTGGTAGATAACGAGCGAACTAAAATGCAGTTAGCGTTGCATTCAGTTGCCGCGGCACCAAGGTCGTGATGCAATGTGCTTAGGTGAATTGTAGCCGCTAGCCGCAAATGCATCGCGTGATCGCGATTTGCTGTTTATTACTGAAACTATTAATCGTAAGCAATATATTCTCTAGCATAACAGTACATCAGGTAGGACTTGTCATTTGTTTAGCGATGTTTTGCTCCTAGATGTGGCTGTACCGTGAAGTCAAAAAATTTTACAGAAAAACAAAGCCTTTTTAGTTATCGATAGATTTTAAGGTTACCATAATAGTTGTTTACGAATTTGTTTCGTTTTTACCCATTCAAATTCTAGTTCATCTAACACGTGTCGCAAATGTGTCGCGATTCGCGAAACATTGACCTCGGATTTCTTTCGTGACCTGGTCAATCTCGTTCAGTCCCTCGTGTTAATGGGGAAGTGGGTTATTATTACAATTAACTAGCATTCCCCTTAGCGCCGCGACTCGTGGGAAAGCGTTCGGTGCCGGCGGCCAGATCACGTGGCCTGGCGGCTGGCACATTGAGGTCTGCTTACTTCAGTTATGTAAAGTGACGAATGATGAACTGAACTCTATAAATAGCGGTCGATCCGTCCTTGAGCCGAGTGCGCAGAAGTAGGTCACGCCGCGCCGAGCCAGAGCACTCACCGCTCACACCACTCCTCCTCCCCAGCAACACCTCCCGTATCGTTGCAATGTTGGCACTACGATGCCACCATGTTTGTTTTTCGCGTACCTATTCCAAACATCTTTGAGCATGGCAACTCTATAGAAGTATAGAGTATAGAACTACATATATAAAGTTTTGTATGTACATATTTGTTTTATTTCACGTCAGCTGTAGCTATTTGCAGGTACGGAATATCAAAGATTGTATCACAAATAAATACTATCTCTAAAGCACGAAGCCAGGTGCTCGCTATTATTGTTATTTTTTTCTCCCGGTAAATACATTTTTCAAATGGGTGAATGCATTAAATCGCCCCGGCGTATTATAATTTCGTTACCTGAATGTATTGATATCTCGTTTTTGCTGGCAGGTAGCAGGCCGGATTTAATCCCTCGCTTAAGGTGAAATACATGTTATTAAATAAATCCTCTACACATTTCGCCCACAGATAAATTCGCATTCTCGCTAAATAAGCCGGCGCACGCAAAGAATATTATAAATAATGTTTATTTCACGAAATTGGAAATTCAGATCAACGGAAATAAGTGTATTCTCGAAGCTTCTATCTGTTGTTTTCTCAAATTAAATTTATAAGCTGTTTAGCCTCACAATTTAAATATTCGTGACGTGAAGACTTCTTTAGATTTCTTTTCCGCTTTTACTGATTTTATCTTGAGACTTTTTGCGTGTCATTTGAGCATGAAGTTAAAGTAAGCGTGGTTTAGCTGCAGGTAATAATTGTTCTCATTGAGGAGGCGTACGAGCGCATGAACAATGTCATGGTATCGGAGCACAAAAACATCCTTTGATGTTATGAAGCGATCGCCCAGAAACCTGTCGAGCCCGAACTAAACAATGCTCTTCCTGAGGCGAGGATAAACTACATGCCTCTTCCAAGCTCTTCATTTTGTATTACATAATAAAAAGTACCAATAAAAACAGTACTCGTTTAACAATGTCGATCCCTTTCCGTGTAACCATTACATAATTATTTTTGTTTTTGCCAACCGAACTTGTAAGGCTTATTTCGTTACGCTCACGCTCAAAATAGAAAACTTTCTTTGTTCCAACATTGGGTTCACTCTTCAAAGTTGAACTGGAATGAGGAAATTATGTTCACGTACTTCGCATTGCGTGACATTCGACAATTGTTAGCGGAGCGGTATAATATGTGAATAAGTAATGTTAGATGGCATCGGGTGTGTGCGTGCGCTGCGGGCGCCGTGAGCCGTCGGTGAAAGCTCTCGCCCGTAGCTCTGTGTGCGTACGTTTAATTCGGCCGGTGGTATCGCGAACAGGACGCCACCTGCCTCTCCTTTGTTTGTTGCAAATGTCAGCGGAGGTCATCTAAATAAAGTAATGCCCGAATGCGTCGGATTCGGAGCGCGATCGCTGTCTAGACGTTGCGTTGCATCGCCCGATCGATTGCACGAGCCTCAGACGGTCGTCGACCCCGCGGCGCATCGGTGACGTTCCGCTCCGCTGATGCGCTCCTCAATAACCACGGATGTTACGGACGCGTACAGTTTTATTTCCAACTCCTGCGCTGTCGAGATTCTCTACACTTTTTGCTCGCATTGCTATTAGATCGAAATATTGTAAGCCCCGGTGACTTCGTCTATAAGTTACCTGCGCGTCTCACAATAGCGGCCCATTCATCTCATTCATTGAACTCACGGCTGTATGGCAAGCTCATATCGAATTTTATCAAGCGTCTGATATCTGGCTAGGCTTCAATCATAAAAACATTGTACGCTATTAACGTGCCGGTACGTGCGCGGAACGCATTTGTGTAAATCAACCATTGCGCAAAATAACAATACACTTGAGTCCCAAAGCTTAAGAGACCATATTTTTAAATTGCTGTAAAATATACAATGGTTATTACCCTTATTTATATTATGTGCCTTTTCTAGGTAGCAATGTACTAATAACTGGATGTCCTTCAAGGTCACCCGGCCGCCGAAAGTCACAAAGACGTTAGCCCCAACTTTCAAATTTTATTACGGTCTATATTGTTATCGCAGGCAATAATCTTTCTGTGACTAATGATATGCACAAATAGTAAACAATTACGAACACTACGATATTTTAAAGCTTACTCATTTTTTGTTTATACAATCGTAACCTCGACCTAGTAGGTATTTGTGGGTCAACGTTCATTTATCTCTCCTTGAGCCTTATTATTTTTAATTAATCGCCGTATTCATTGATGCTCGTAGCATTGATGTGAACGATCGCTAAATTGGTACAATATGCAAATTAATTAATATATAACACTACATAGAGTAAGTATAGGTGGTCGTGTAGCATGTTTACAAAGGGTGGTGGGTTTTCCGTGGTAGGGCGACGAAGGCTCTGCAAATGGCGCTGTACGTGTCGCCGGGGTTCACGCGCGCGGCGGACGCGCACCTCCGGCTGGCGCTCATGTTCAAAGCGCGCAGGCACTGGGGCGCCGCCGCCATACACTTCCGAAGGGCGAAGCTCTCCCCCAACCAAGACGCCACCTTCACCCGCCTCGAGCTCAGCTTCCACGCCGCCCACCTCCTCGAAGCCAGAGGACTCAAGAAGGCCGCCCGAGACGCCTACCAGAGACTGCTCAAGGAACCGCAACTGTCCTCCACTCTCAAAGCGGATGTGTGCCGACAGCTAGGTAAGAATGCACCGTTACACTTATACGTACTCATAACTCATACAAGCCACTTACATTCCATTTACACTGCCTATTATGTTAAAAAATGTCAGATTGCGAGAATCTCGGCGTGGGAAACTCGCTCGCGTCACATGAACCAGTCGGTATAGCACTGCATTGAAATGTATGAAATGTGGTAACATTCGTCATCGCAGTAAAGCATAAACAAACATAACCCCCGTTCTGCTTCCGCGCGGGGATGCTTACCGGTTCGGCTTAATGTTATTCAACATACATAATTTTATGAAGTATTGTACACGCGAACTAGTTTGCCTTGCGGAGAATGCTCACGGGCTGTGCGACTGTTTTTCTTTTCAAATGTAGTAAATGTATCTAGGTCGATCATGCTGGCTTGTCGATTGACGCAAATGCAATTCTGTGTGTTAATTACAATTAAAAATGTACGATGTTTTTACATGATTAATTGTCTTTTATGAGTTTTGGTTGAGCAATTTTTAACAAGTATAGATATGGCGCATAGCCAAGATAAATAAAAACATTCACACGTGACAAACGTAGAGAATAAATTATCCGAATGTTGAGTAATGTGCGTGTCTGGTTTAAGGGGTTGGGTTACAGTATCAATTAGATGCAATTTTGAATCTTTATAATATTATTCGTGTATTGATAAGAAGCCCATGTTTGTAAAAGGGTCACTTCCATCTTGTGTAGATGAGGTTGGAATATTTTGGAGGTTACTGGAAGATTTTATTAATACTGAGACTTTCTTGTAATGTCTTCAGATTACATTAAAATCTGTTCAATGATTCAGTCATAAAATGAAACATACAAAGGGTCTTTCTATACAGTTTACTAGTACTAATTAATTATTAAACTGGATACTGGTTCATTGACAAGATCAAGCCTAAAATCGGTTAAGGAATTGCGATGACGTTTTACTACCTATTAAGTACCTAACAATCAGCACGTGTTTAAAAGACCTGTCGATTATTGAATTGTTTGTACATAAACATTAACACTAACTATTTAGTTCCACTCGAACAATTAATGTTCTTCCCCAAAATCTTGACTTGTTTTTTGTTGGAATGGTCTCCCCAACTTGGTAGTAGTTTATGCACAAGTCGCCCACAATACCTTACTGTTACTTACCGTTGTATTTTCCTTTTTTTATGTATTATATTTAAAAAAATATACAGGTTGGTTGTACCACCGTTGTGCGTCCCTGGATGAGCCAGCAGCTCGTGCACGCGCAGCCATCTGGTGTCTCCAACGTGCTGTAGCCGCGGAGCCCGAATCAGGCGCCGGGCTCTACCTCCTGGGCCGGTGCTTCGCGGCGCAGGGGAAGGTGCACGATGCCTTCATTGCGTACAGGAACTCTGTGGAGAAGTCTGAAGGGAATGCCGATACTTGGTGCTCGATTGGGTAAGTTTTTGATGTTAAAGGAGTTTGGAACTAAGTTAAATTACTTTAGTTAAAATCATGATTAAAATTGGTCTTTTTTGATATATTTGTATTATACAATTATACTTTTTTGACACTATTGGCTAAACAGACTTTAAAATACATAATATGTCAGTACATCTTATATCAGAAATCATCTAACTCTAAGTAAACTGTTGTTTTATTATAAAATGAACAGGAAACTATTTATTAAAATAAAACAAAGTAAAGCGTCAGCCATAAATATTATAAAGTCGTTTAAAAATATATTATATCGCTTGTTCGAAAACTTTGAGTACATTACGTCTTCCTTCCTAACAGAAAGAAAGCTTCCATAAATAGTCAGGAATTTTGGCTCATTTCGTTAGTGTTGAATGAAACGAACATATTACATTCTATTTCTAGAATTGTTTAAACTTTAAATTGTATATCTAATGAAAAAGGAAAACCGCATCCAAAAATTTATAATTTTATTCCATATTGAATTCATATACGTATGTCTGTTTCCTGTTACTAGTATTAGGTAATTAATCTATTTATAAAAAACGGTTCACACTACGTATAACTTTGTATCTAGTGTACAATTACACAAATTTTATGATTTTTAAGACTACAATAACTTATAAGTTATAACTAATAGACTAACTAAAAATACGGTATCATCTCTTACTCGAGTGAAACCGCGAAGCACAGCTAGTATTGAAATAATCCTAAAACCAAGACAATTACTGAATTACGAAAGTTATGTAATGTTGCTTTTGTAAAATAATTTTTTGCAATATTTTACTTTAGTAAAGGGAAAAAGGCAGAAAGGTCAAAGCAGATGCTCGCAATTAAAGGCGATCGCAAAAAATATTCGAATAACTCGAACCGATGTCACTTAATTGGTAGAAATAACTTAAATACCAATAAGGCAGACTCTTTATATGTATATCCAGAGGGGATACGTAATTAAGCCATAATTTATATTTGAGTTAGTTGTACAGCTGTCCTGTCATTACTTAGTTTAAAACAAAGTCTCTTCCTTTTGTCTATCCCTGTGTATGCTTAAATATTAGATAGTAGCTGTTGCCCGCGACTTCGTCCGCGTGGACTTTCATATTAACTTTAATCCCCCCCCATAAGGGGGGATATAACTGGAAAAAAGACTAATAAAAGCCTTTTTTCCAGTTAAAAAGTAGCCTATGTTTTAGCTCAAAAATTTCAACCCCTCGCGCAACCTTTTGGAGGTTGAAAAAAACAGTAGTTAATGTCCTTCCCCAGGCTTTAGACTATAATTGTACCAAATTTTGTTCTACTCGGTTTAGTAGTTTTAGCGTGATGGAAAGTCATACAGACAAAAAGAGTTATTTTCGCATTTATAATATGAGTATGGTTAAGATTTTTTTTGTTTATATATAGACTGCGATGAGTCATTCCCGTATTTTTTGCCGGATTATTTTATACATAAAGTTTCCTAATATTATTTTTCAAATCGTTGCCTAGATACAAGTCTCGATAAATAGACGAATAATCAACAAACGTTGTACCTAGAACGGTTTCTTTCTTCAAAAGCAAATATTCTTACAAAAACGCTAAATTTATGTATCGCAGTTGCCTCGTGTTTCTGTCGTGTCTCATAACAATTTTACTGTTACGCCTAAGTCTCTTGTAACGCTGTTTCTCACGAATTAATTTGAATGTATAAAATAAAATAATTAGCGAACGGACGGACGTAAGATATCGATACGTGTTGTTCGAGTTTCTCACGCTTGTGGAAAGAGTAGGTATTGAACTAGCTCCGAGCTGCGGTTTCGCCCGCATAATGTTAGAAGTAGAACGTAAAGTCAGTCCTGTGGCTAGTGTTTTTCGTTAGTTTAAACTTTAAAGAAATATTAAGCAGGGTATATAGTAATATTAAGCAGTTGTAGGATATATACATCTGGGTCTCATGAAAATTTGGTGGTTTTGAAAATGATTTTATTATAAAGCTTACCTACATATGATATATTCTAATTTCTACGTTAGCTCTATAGTCTCTATAATGGTGCCTACCTAAGACGCTATAATTTTCATTCATATGGGCTATTATGATAAAACAGTCGAACAAGACTAAATACCAACCATCTTCAATTAAAATTTGTTAATGTTAGTATAAATAACTCATAGAAATAAATACAAATAGTGTTATACTTTAAGGTTAAAAATTGTTGCCAAAGACAGCTTTTTAATTGCGTCGGGCGGAACTTGGACGTTCCAACATATTCTAATCATTGTCGTTATAAGGTAATGCTAAATAAGAAACGATAATAATTAATTTAAAAAAAACTTGAGATATTTAAAAGTATGTAGGAGTACCTAGAAAATTTAAGTCATTAATTAAGTTAAGGTAATTTTGAGTAACATTCACTGATAATTTTAATATGTATAATTTTTATATCCAAATATGAGAAATAATCACTATTAATAAATTAAAAGCTTTATCATAGTATTCCAAATTTTTATTTAAAAAGGCTTTTTTTGAGTTAGATCTACTGACATGCTATGTTATTTAATCTAAAATACTTCCTATCTATCATCATGAAACTCGTTAGCTACATAAGGACGTAATATTCTGTTTATTTAGCTCTGTAAGCTTCGTGTTGTTTTTGTTTAAAGCTAACATTTCTTTCAGCGTTCTCTACCAGCAACAAAACCAGCCGATGGACGCGCTTCAAGCGTACATATGCGCGGTCCAATTGGACAAGGGGCATTCGGCCGCGTGGACCAACTTGGGCAGTCTGTACGAGAGCTGTCAGATGCCCCGGGACGCGTTCGCGTGCTACAACAATGGCGGGTCCGCCGCTACGGCCAATAATGCGGCGCTGAGACAGAGGCTGGCCTTCCTAAGAGCTCATCTAGCGCATGCACCGATGCCCTCTGTAACTGGCAAGTGAGTATCGAAGTCGAAGATGGGGTTTTAAACAGACGTGGTATAAGAATTAGGTTACGGTAACGTTTTTGTTTTTTTTTCTACATAGAAGAATTAGCAAGACACTTTGTTAGTCTCTTTTTAAGGAAAAATTGTAGAGTTGACCACAAAAATATATTTACACATTTAATTTTTAATATGAAATTATTCTTTCGATGCAGAAAAATAAAAACAATGTACGTTATAGTTACAGCCATTGATATTTACAAGAAAAGGAAAGTTTATATCTTTGAAGTGAGATATGTTTGCTACAGTTTAATTTAA
>JADANM010006098.1:8861519-8902453 GCA_026213755.1 Eurema hecabe
ATATATAAATTACTTATAAGGGTAGTAACTAACCTAACCTGAAGCAAATGACAATTTCATATCAACAATAAAAGGGACCGGAATACTAGCTTATTTACGTATTGGATTAATATAACATGATATTATGATAACATTACAAAAATTGGACGAAATCAAATTCCAAATTTCATAATATAATTTTAGAAATGTCTTTTTTCGGACAAAGAAAACTGAGCATCTATTTGTCTATTCTGACATAGACTAACATAATATATTTAAGTAGAAAATTTTACACATTTTTCTATTAACTCTTTAATGTATAATCAATATATTATAGGTTGTTCGGAACTTGATGTGTTGAAAACAGGAAATGAATAAAAACACGAAATAGATTCATTTGTTTATTTATTTCTACAATCACATACGTCAATTACAAACGTCTTAATATAATATAATCTTAACAAAAACCTCAAACGTGCTTATAATGAATAATAATGCAAATTACAAGTAGGCGCTCTGTGAGTACAGAAATCTTAAAGCATTAAGAATGACACAATGTTTTAAATACAAGGCGTTTTGACAGACGGAATAGAGAAAAAATAGTATTTAGCTTTAAACTAGATAGTAGTAGGCTTATATTGGAATATTTAAACGCATTCAAGTTGAGACTGTACAAGTTCTTAAATTGGATGTCGTAGTATTTGGCCTAAGTAGTTAATATATGCATAATTTAGAAAATATCTATTGAGTATGAATGTATAAGTTATATTTTTACTCATCTAACCTGACTTTATATCTAAAACCAGAATATTGCAAAATTCAATCAACTATAAAAAACAGTTTTGTCAAATAACTCTTTTCAACAATTGACTAATGTCATCTAGGACTTAAAGAAAAACAAGTTTTATCAGAGACAAGAAATAATTCCAGTAACTACATCGACGGCTGTTTCCCAATCTTTTAATTTGCTCTGTGGCAAATGCGCATACCGCGCGAGCCATCAAACAAAGGAAAAAAAATCTATATTGACGGGTTCCGGGTTAATAGTATTAAGCGACACTCTTAGCGATACTTTATACATATTGGAATCAGCGAATTTTTCTGTGTCAATTGAGCTGGGTTTGGTGACGGTCGGAGCACTTTTTTGTCGCTTAATACAACCGCATTTGTGACAAATTTAGGACAGGCGTTTAAACTTTCTTGACTGAAGCAACAATTTGGGTTGTCAATACCACAAACAACTTAGTGAACGTATAAACTGCCCAAATTATATTATGGAAATTATTCCCGATAAAGATATGGATATTGTGAAAAAGTCTATAAAAGAAGAAAATGCACAAGATCAAAAATTACCAAGTTTTTCTGTCACTGAAGAACAACCTAAAAAAAAGAAAAGAAGACAGGCTTCGTTGAAGAAAAGTTATGTGGATTTTTTGTCTGATCAGGAAGATGTCGTATGGAATTCCTCGTCGTGGAAAGAAACTGGTGGCGAATCTTCTAGCGAAAGTGAACTTGTTAATCCAACGAAAAGACAGGAGAAATATAAGAAAAAATCAGCAGAGACAACAGGTGGTGTAAGGAAGAAGAGACAGAATAAAAAAAAACTTAATAGCCAATTGAGAACATCTGGCCAGCAATATACGAAAAAAGATGGATCAATCGTTCATGAAAAGAGAATACATGAAAACCCTTGCGTTGGAAAAAAATGTGGGAATAATTGTGCCGAGATTAGTGAAGAAAAGAGGAAAAGATTATTCGATCATTATTGGGCCTTGTCCGCTCAAGGAAAAAAAGATTGGTTAGTAGGAATGTCGTCAAAGGAAAAAATTAAAAGAAAAAGATCAAAAGAGAGTAATTTAAGAGAGAATACTTTTAAATATTTTATTAAGGATGGAGAGGGTCGACGCCCTGTATGTCAACAATTTTTGCTAAAAACTCTGGATATTACTCAGCGATACATCTACTATACTCTCTCAAATGCATCTATGGGATCAGCAAAACCTGAATCAAGAGGAAGAGTCATTCCAAAAAATAAGACATCTGACACGGTCAAGGTCTCAGTTGTCAATTTTATAAAACAATTGCCGGCACTTCCTTCACATTACTGTAGGAAAGATAGCACGAGATTATACCTGCCAGTAGAATTTAAAAACATAAAAAATCTATACCGTATATATAAAGAAAATCAAGCCAGCAAAGGGGTTGATTGCGTAAGTGAGAGGATTTTCCGTAAAATTTTTACTGATGATTTCAATATCGGATTCCATGTTCCGAAAAAGGGCAAATGTCTTAAATGTTTAGATTTTGAAGGCAAAGATATAACTGAGGATGAAGAATGGAAGAAGCATTTGGAAGAGAAAGATGCATCAAAGAAAAGACTGGAATGTCATAGAGAACTTTCAAAAAAAAATAGTTCCATTATGTGTACCTGGTTTGACCTTCAGAAGGTATTAAATACCCCATATGGAAATGGCATGACACTTTTTTATTCAAGAAAATATTCAGTTTTTAACTTGAGTTTTTACGAAAGTGTAACCCGCAATGGTTTCTGCTATGTTTGGGGAGAAACGGAAGCCAAAAGAGGTGCTAATGAGATTTCCACTATTTTGCAAAAGTACATAGACACCGTTGATGAACGTGAAACCATAAAAAGTTTAGTTATATACTCAGATTCATGCCCCGGGCAAAATAAAAACAAAATCGTATTGGCAGCCATCCACAACGCTTTGCTGATGTCAAAAAATTTAGAAACTATACAAATGAATTATCTGCTGCCGGGACACTCAGAGATGACAGTGGACAGTATTCACGCTGCAATAGAAAATTCTGTTCGACACATAACGGTATGGGCCCCTTCACAGTGGCTGACAATTTGTCAGCTAGCTAGAAATGATCCAGGACCCTATCAGGTGGAAGGCCTTACACATGAAGACTTCAAAAATTATGAGGAATTCTCCCAAAAATATTTCAAGGGAAATCTTGTCGGTAAAATGAGCAAGATTCGTGTAGCAACATTCAAGAAGTCTACGCCAAACGTGATGGTCGTCAAGTATAGCATGCAACATGATGCAGAAGAAGAGTCCATACGAATTTATGCAAAACCGAAACAACTCAATGCAAAATATAAATCAAAGCTTCCTATCACAAAAGCAAAATATAATGACCTCAAAAAGCTATGTGACATTGGCGCTATCCCAAGAATATTTCATTCAGAATATATAAACCTACCATTCAGCAATACTGGCAAAGATACACTGATCGATACTGATATTGAAGACGAAACAGACCTGCCAAATTAAGCAATTTTCATTACGTCTGATGGGAAAATAGTAAGTGATTAAGATGAGAAAGAAGAAACAAGATGTTATTTTTTATAATTTTTATTATTATTTTTTTTTACTGTAGCGTCATACGAAAAAAAAAATTGTCATTGAAGAGAAACTAAAGATAGTATCTATGATTATTTAACTTCTACTTTTTACCTGTTAATTTTTTTTGAGATAAATCACTGTCTACTTTTTGTTAGGAGCCACTGAAAATCAGCGTTGGGGCACTTCGCAGCTCCAACACATGCTGAGTGGTTTTTCCTTTTCCGGAGGAGCGTATTTCTTCTTCTGTCATCATATCTGTTGTTTATTTATTAAGTATCTTGTGTATTGTTTTGTGTGCTATGGAATAAATGTTTCTTTCTGTCTTAAAAAAAACTTTTAATTTAAAAAAAAATGTGATTTACTTTTGATTCCTATACAATTGTTATAAAAACTTTTGTTGTTTAAATTTCATAATTATTAAGAAGATAGGTAGGTAATGTTTTAACCACCAATTTTTGCGATCTTCATAATTCAAGTATGGTTAAAAGCAATTAGAAAAAAATAGTCGCATAAACTAATTAGCCATACATTATTAAGATATGGCATTTAAATCAATTAGCTTAGGTTGGAAAAACAGACCAACTGCGATTAAAACACTAGCCCAGAGCCATTGTTTGCATGTCTAGACGGTTAAATCATTTAGCTTGGAACAAGAAATAATAAACCTAGAGGGTTTATTCATTTAGCCTGGAATAAGTAACAATAATCATTGGCGGTTAAAAAAAGTAAAATATGGGTCATTTTGTATTAAGCGACATTTATATACATTGAAAAAAGGAATAATGGGAAAAATTGTTATAAAAAAAAAACTGTTTCGTTAAAGTTAAATATTTTTTTCTTAAAATCGAGACTTTAAATTACTCTCGTGTAAAGATTCAAAAATGTCAGTTAATACAAAAAGCCCGGAACCCGTCAATAAAAAAAAGGCCGAGAACAAGGTTGTAACTCTACTTAAGTAAGCCTGTTATAGCACCTAGAGTTTAACATTCAAAGATATATGTAATATAACATATGTATACATTGTAATTATAAAAATAAACACGTGCATTAAATACCTTAACTTACTTATTACAGAGAGCGTGGAATGAATACAAATAAAAAAAAATGCAGATCATATAAAAATATGTAAATGTATTCGATTAGACACCTCAGTTCTCGAAAAATCTTTAGTTTGGCTTTGTGATTGCACACTTTTAATAATTCTAAAACAAACTATCTTAGTTTAATATAAATTTAAATCAATATATTTAAAAATAACACATGCGTTCAAAGGGTTATGTTTTTTCCATTTTCCAACATTATATTCAATGAATCCGTCATATCATAATAGGTTTAAGTTTAACTGTTAAAGTACGTATAACGGTATTTATACCTTGTATAATATAAATATAATTAAGCACAAATTACTATGTCATATGCTTATTGAATAATAATTAAAAAAACTATTCATAATTGAAGATACAATAGAAATGTAATTAATTGGAAGACGAAATATCGATAAAATTATGTTATATGTATGTACATAAAAATAATATTCATTCATTTTAAACTAACAGTTCATGGTATAATGTCATTATTATATAATAATCGTAAAATAATTGATTAATTCATGTTTAATATATTGTGTCCTATAAATATGAATGATTTAAATTGTAACGTCTATATAAAAGACAATCGTCTATCACACGAAGTAGGCGTAAATAAATGCATTAATTCTGTCATTTCTTTCTAATTACAAAATATATAAGAATAGTCACCTTTGTTTAAACAAGTCGATTTAACTTTCAGTCAAAGGCTATAAAGTAGCTTAAAAAAACATAATATATATATGGTGGCATTGAAAACCTCCTCCTTTCTTTGAAGTCGGATAAAAATATTAAGTTACAATACCTGGTGATAAATTACATATAGGCCTTTAGAAAGAAACAGATCGTTTCAACTTTATAGAGCATTATCCCTTTTGCACCTTTCTTGAATATTCCATTTGCTAGAAAGAGACAGCGGTCTATACAGTCGTAATAAGTACATTGTCTCTTTCGCACAGTCGATAAACTATATTTATTCTATATAGAGTTTGTGATTCTCGTATTTTTTGGTGGTAATTGAACTCATTTTTTAAATTGTGAAGATAAATTTGTGCGAAAAAATTCAAAACAACTTTCAATACAGTTAATTAACTTTTGAAAGAATTATGCGTACATTAGACCATAAATATAAATTTAACCATTACATAAGCTTTCCTTGAAGACTTGAAAAATTCATTTTTATTCCTTTTTCACCCTGTGTATTTAGTGCCCAAAATTCGGAGTTATTTTAAAATCATACAAGTGCTATACATGAGCAAAATAAAACTAACTATTTGCAAGTAAATGCGGGAAATTTTAAATTAATACAAATTCATTATAAACAAGACGATATGCACTTTTTACTTAAACATTTAATAATATAAGTTTAACTTTGTGTATTTAATGAATAATGAATGTCTTTTAAAGTAAATTAAATAATCATGCTAAGTATGTTTGTTTGAATACACTATCTCCTGAACTAGGGCTTAGTGGGATTTTAACATATAAATATATAACGTACAATATTTTTATTTTTGTGATAGCTATTGGCTACTGTGTGAAGAAAACGCGAGCAAAGCCGCGAAGCGCGGTTGGTATTGCAATAAATTCGTTCACTATTCAATTACTCCAAAATTTTTTTTTTTATCAATACCCTATTATCATAAAAATAGTTATTAGCTCTAAAACTCAACAAACGAAGATTTTGGTATTTCTATATAATCTGATTACAGCAGCTATTAAATTTATCCTCCTGTATTGTATTTTTCTCTCCCTTTATGAGTGTGTGTGTGTGCTTTCACTTGTGTGTGTATGTTTGTATGTATGTACGTCTAGGCCTGTCTCAGGACCGGTTTCCGCAGCAAGAGCGCCGAGTCAGCGGACACGATGGGCAGCTCGTTGGTGCAGTGGTACCTGATGAGGTGCGGCACGCTCTCGAACACGCGGTCCTTGGTTCGAACCTGCGCAATTAAGCGAGACCGTAAAATGTTAATAGTATTATATTTAATTGAAAAGGTTACAGGGACACATATTATAACTAAGTAAGTATAGTACGCGTCATTTATGTTTAGGGCTGGACGAGAATAGCTGCGCATCGGTAGAATCGCGCTCGTAATTGACGTATTGGTGCGAGAAAGACAACACGACTGGGACAACCAATCAACGCTCGCGCACCCGACGATCACGCGCCCCGCGCGCCGCACCGCTACCTCGATACCTTATTTTTGACTTTTGCGCAGGTTTCGATCAGCGCTAAAGATTCGTGACGCGTACTATAATTACGTAACTATTAGTGTTCGGCTCGCCAGTCGTCCCTCTGTCACCGACGCGAGCGCTAGGTTATTTGCGAGTTTTATTAAGAAATATAGTTTTATTAAGCATGTGTTGCCTTTCATTCAGCAACCCACATAAAAATACAATAAAGAAATGAAATGTAAAATTATAGTTGGTAGATTGAATTAAATATGCTCGTATCTCTGAGATTTGGGAATAAGTGTTTTTCTACATTAAACAAGTCTATTATTTATATTATTATTTAATATTTTAGTTCTGTATGTTGTTGCGTGTGCGTTTGTCGCGTGTTGATGCACGCGCGCTCGTTTGTGAGTGTGTGTGTACCTATACAACGTGTAACAGAAATGTGTGGTAATAATTTTGCGTGATGTTCAGATGCTCATAGATAGTCTATATACAAGTCCCCGCATTAAAATAAACATATGTACTTGAGATTTTTTATTTCATTAATTCATCAATAAAATCGATAATATGAAAATCAAAACAAAAGCGTTACATCACTTTAGAGCTATCAGCTGTTACGCGTCAATGACCGCATGACCCTATGACAATGCATTTCATTGAAAAAGTTACTGCTGTCATTAGAATTCGAAAAGTGATGTAGTAGCGTCGATAAATTTAAATATCGATATGCCAGTCAATAGACATAAAAAATCAATATCTTGATAATAAATAGTTCAAATGAAATGAATTTTTAATACTTTCATTTATAATTAGGTAGGTATAGTACGCGTCATTTATGTTTAGCGATTAACGAGAATAGCTGCGCATCAGTACAATCGCGCTCGTAATTGACGCATTGGTGCGAGAAAGACAACACTGTGGGGAACCAATCAACGCTCGCGCACCCGACGATCACGCGCCCCGCGCGCCGCGCCGCTGTTTCGATACCTTATTTTTGACTTCTGCGCAGGTTTCGTTCAGCGCTAAAGATTCGTGACGCGTACTATATTCTTTGCGATCCTTAAATATTAGCACGCATTTCTGTTACACGTTGTACACTGACCACTCCGTTGGGGTCGACGAGCAGCAGGTGCTTGTGCGCGCCGCGGCGGGCGCCGGTCAGCACGAACTGCCCCGCGCACGCGCTCGACTCGCGCACCAGGAACTGCCCGTCCTCCACCACCAGCTGCCGACACAACATTACTCGTTATTATTGTTATTATTACCATTTTACCTAACTTAGCAAATAATATCTCTCTTGGCTCTTGCCTCGTAGATGCTTTTAATACTGAGGTATGTGATATGGAAGGATGAATAAATGCGAGAAATGTATTGCAAGTGTAGCAAGTACTGCAGAAATTTGACAGTCTGCCAAATGGTTAGTCCATTTGACAGACTGTCAAATTTCTGCAGGCTTTCACACATTATGAATTCATCATAGTCAACTCTCACACACAGAGCTTGTTGATCCTTGATATCTCTAAACTTGATATGGGCACCAGAAATTGGACAGTCAATTAACTGTACTGTGACTTTTACACATTAATGATATTACCCTCTCAGCAGCACTCCTGGACATCTCTATACCACATATTGCTTATATGGTAGCTAGAGCAAAGTACTGCAGTTTCCATCCTCTGTGACTTAGTACTACTAAACATTCCCAAGTTGGCTTCGTCAAGGTGCTCAAGCTGCATCATGAGCAGCTCTTACCCTCTCAGCGGCACTCCTGGATATAGCGCCGTGGAACCAGGGCTCGCGGGCCAGCAGCGCGGCCTGCGCGGCCGGCGCGAGCGGCTCGCCGTCGGGCGCCGCGGGGGACGCCGGCGACGACGACGACGACGTCATCGGGGCCGCCGTGAACGGCTCTGGAAGGAGATGAAAATATTATTATATACAATAAGTCAATTCCTCGCTGAATAAGAGTATGTATTGGGTATAGTACGCGTCACGAATCTTTAGCGCTGAACGAAACCTGCGCAGAAGTCAAAAATAAGGTATCGAGGTAGCGGCGCGGCGCGCGGGGTGCGTGATCGTCATGTGCGCGAGCGTTGATTGGTTGTCCCAGTCATGTTGTCTTTCTCGCACCAATACATCAATTACGAGCGCGATTCTACCGATGCGCAGCTATTCTCGTCAATCCCTAAACATAAATGACGCGTACTATATGTATATTAAAAATGGCGGATTTTTTTTGTAGTTTCGAGACAATAAAGTAAGTTATTAAGTGTTACTAAATGTAGCCTAGTTGTATAAAGATAGGTTTAACTTTGACTTTAAAATTAATTTAATAGAGAGTAAATATTAATGTCAATTTTCGGCTATTATTCGATATAATTATCTATTATATAGCATGTAAACTGAGTTTTTCATTACTACTATTTTAAATACACAATTTTGTTTAGTTTAATAATCTATATATATGTAGTTTTAAATTTGGTAGGATATCTGGAACTGTATTATACTCGTGTCACAATAGCGAATGACACAGATACACAACTAAATTTGTAGGTATATCTTAATATATATAAATCTCGTGTCACAATGTTTGTCCTCAACGGACTCCTAAACCACCTAACCGATTATAATAAAATTTGCACACCATGTGCAGTTTAATCCAACTTAAAAGATAGGATAGCTTACATCCCGGTATTACACTGCTAGTAACTATATATAAAGATACGCTCACGCATGTCGAAGATGTCGGTGTGGTGTGCGGGCAGCAGCGCGGTGGGCGGCGTGCGCGGCGGCGGCGTCTGGTTCACGTAGTGGCGCGCGCTCTCCTCGCACCTGGACGCACATACAAAGTCAAAGTCAAAGTCAAAAGTATCTTTATTCAATTAGGCTACATAAAGTAACACTTTTGAATCGTCATGGTATTACAAAACATTTACCACCGGTTCGGAAGGCAGTTTCTGCAGAGAAGAACACACATACACTATCACTGTTATATTATCTACACTAAAATTAAAAAGGTATTTTTGTATGTAACGAATAAACTCAAAAAGTACTGGACCGATTTCAATATTTCTTTTTTCGTTAGAAAGCATTGTCACTGAGTAACATAGGCACAAACTAGAGGCCTACGTTTGAGGACAACCTGACCGGAATGATCATTTCTAAAGAACATAAAAATTAGTTCTTGTTTATTAGTAACTAGCTGTTGCTCGGAACTTCGTCCCCGTCGGATCTATTTCTATTATTATGGTATAGTGAGTCAATCTTAGAAGATAGACATATACTGTCGCGGACTTTTTTTTAGATCATTTAAAGAGGAATAATTCTTTCATACATGTTATTTCTGTATCTTGAACCGTTTTCGCAGCGCACGCAAATGAAGCCTTCAAAGATGAATAATTTTCCCCGTTTTTTTCCATATTTTCCATTATATCTTCGCTCTTATTAGTCGCAGCGTGATGTTATATAGCCTAAAGCCTTCCTCGATAAATGTTCAATCCAATAAAAAAAGAATTTTTCAATTCGAACCAGTAGATCGTGAGATTAGCGCGTTCAAACAAACAAACAAACAAACAAACAAACAAACAAACAAACAAACAAACAAACTCTTCAGCTTTATATATTAGTATAGATTTAAGTTTCATTTATATTGGTTTATAAGATTTAACATGGTCAGAGAATAAAGGCTTATCTTATCTTAACATAGGCTATCATTAGTATTATGTATACCCGTGCGAAGCCGGGACGGGCCGCTACTATTATATAAAATAGTACTGCAATAGTATAGAGTAATTATGATTACACAGTGTAAAAGAAAACTTTATTCTGTCTGTCCCTATGTTTGCTTAAATCTTAAAGGCTACTAACCGATACGGTTTTCAATACATAGTCATTCAAGAAAAAGGTTTATATTATGTATAATAAACGCATAATATATGCGTGTATATACAAAATATAATTATGTACATCACTTGATTTTAATCATATTTTTAAAATTAGTGACAGGATGCGACAGTGACATCCCTTGCTGTCAAACCTCCATGGTATTAATAAGAGGTAGACGATAAACTCACGATGATATAGGCGCTAAAGACGCTAGCGGCGGCGGAGGAGGGTGCCTGTGCTGGGATATTGGAGGCACTGGCTCCGGAGGGATCTTGTCCGGCATGTCATTGTAATATTCCCTATCTTCCAGTGACGTCACGTCGCTGGCTGTCGAACCTAGCGTCCGTGAGCCATTTATATTGATTCTGTAAATAAAAATTTAAACATTAAATTTTTTTTTTGCTGAATGACGCTATCCTTGCAACACAAGTGTATGGGAGAGAATAATGTCACGATGAATTATTAAACCTATATTATCTAACACCAAATTGTAACATATAAGTGTGACCCAATAAATTTAATCAATAAGAAAATCATGCTCATATAAATTCCAAGCATCATTGATTACATGCAATATACATGAGCTTGCTAATTTTGTTTTTGGAAATTTGTTACTCAGGTGCATTACTGAGAATTGTATGAGTCATATGAGGACATCATCTTATAAAACATATTTTGACTCTTTACTTCCACTACAGATTTAGTAAAGGGGTAGAAAACAATTTAACATTAGAGTAAATTTCTAAAAGTCACTACAATGTACAAAACAAAATCACTTAAAACTTTTTGTCCCAATATGAAATGTATGTTTGAGAGTTAAAAATTTGGCAATGGATTTTGATGAATTCCTTTAATAGGTAGAATGATATTAGAAGCTTTATCTATGTCTTATTGGTTATAATAATTTGAATTATAATCAATCTAAGTCTATAGTACAAGTCTAACAAGTCCAACATTAACTTACGAAGTGGGTTTTGTCAGAAACTCTTTGAAACGCAATTCAAAGGCCTGTCCGATTGTCGCTATGACATCCTGAGCTAGCCTTCCGCCACATTCTAGAACATAGCATGCTCTCCATTCTGTTGGAGGTGCTGATTTAGCTACATACGCTACAAAGTCTAATGAATCCTGAAAGAAGGAAAATAATGTGAAATAGACACGCCATTTCATCCACATTCCTATAATTTTTGACTTTTTCTTAATATCACTAGTCTGAAAGAGCATCATCAAACTACATTATTTTCATTTCTTCATTACATAAAGAGTAACAACTTTTTTAAATAACTAATTAAATAAATTAAATAAAAATGGAAATGAAATTTAATAAGCTCAATTGACTATCTAAATATTTTCTTTATGTCTATAATCATACTTGATACATCTAGGGCAATGCAATATTTTTAGTGTGTCACACATTTGAGAAATTGGTTGTTTACCTGATCACCACCAGAAGCAAATGACACTCTGGGCATATCATGACGAGCTATAGTTTCTCCACCTTCCAAGGCTGCTAGTGTTATCGCTCTTGAAGACACAGTCAATGCAACATTTGATCCAGAGTGGGACATCCGAGGCCTTGGCGCCAGGGCGCAGGCCGCCGCTTGGCATATTCGACGCTTCTTATCTGCTGTACGTAAACCAGCTGCAGCACAAACCCGAGCTATACATTCTCTGCAAAATAATAATGTATCAAAATGTGTATAGTGGCTATGGTTATGGTTATTAAACTCGACGAAACTTACTTGGCAACTTGAGACCTTGTTTCGAAATCTAATTTCTTCATAGATGTAAGCACCTCCATGCATCCTATGTACTAAATTAAAGAACAAAGATATTATTGTTTTATACTGGTTATTAGTATATTATTTATATAAGCATTGAAGTAACTCACCCGCACTGCGTATGTAATTCCGTCGCTTGCCAAAACTGAGTCAGGGTGTAACCACCCCCTGGCCGGCTTTGCGACAAACGGCCCGTCCGCCATCTCTACATTAAGATCCTAGTTTCACGACTTTAAAATGATAATTTCTTCTTCACACTTCGCCTACTCCTTACTTATAACTTTCATTGTGATTCAAATCAATTCAGGTCGTCATTGTAGATGTTAATAAGTTGGACCAAACATTTTAACACACATTACTTTGATACGTAAATGCCTTTTTTATATTATGCTTAAGGAACTCAAAGACAAATTATTAATTCTATTTTACACTGTTATGATACAACTTCAGTTAAATTTTCTCTTTTGATGGAAATCAAGTAGTAAACTTTTTGACAAGCTTCTATGACTGGAATTTGGATTTGAGATAAAGTTATAAGTTGTGACATTGATTGAAGCTGTCATTGTGACGTTCATTTTTTTTTTATTTTATTTAATTTAATGACCTGGTAACAAAGACCTTTAGGTCATATCTTATTTATTATTTTTACACTTCACTTCATTTCTTTCTGCCCTTCGTAAAGTGATAGTGAACTTTACGAAGAACCTAGACGAATCTTGGAGCAATCGGAACGGCGCTACTAAGCGCTCTCAAATGAATTCTTCATTTCTTGGACACTTATTAGCTAGTTTACTGCATGATACACTATCACAATCATACATTAAATCACTTTATGCACCAAAAAAGGAATATTCAATCGAGATTACATATAGACGCCGCACAATTCCCGCCAAAACTCTTGTGACGTTCAACGGAGTACGAAAGAAAGATAATATTAATAATATTGTATTATTTACCTATATCATACGTCTTTATTTTAATATTTTAAATTGGTATCAATCGACAAATAGGTATATCATGATTACACTTAAATTAAATAACTTATTTATTCCAAAACTGTATTGTAAAGTTCAAATTTAAAAACATGTTCCAAGGATCTGTTACCTATTTTTATATTTGACAAAAAAAAAACGAACTAAAATGAATAAAACTATGAAACCAATCAAAATATAAAAGGCAGTTTTTTTTGGAAGTAAATAGTCTGTAATAACGTTTTCCGACTACAGTTCGATCCGGACATGAATCAATTTCCTGCCAATGATGAAAGTAGTAAAGGCATTTGAATTCGTTATTTGGAAATAGAAGGCTGTAGACAAAAGTATACACAAATCGATAGCTATGTTAAGGATAATATTCTGAATAGTAAATTGTTGTTTGAATTAGGTACTGATTGTCTGTTGTTTGCTCTATGTAGGTTTTATTTATTATTAACTTAAGTAAATTATTATATTAGCACCACACGAATGTAAAACTTTAACATAAAACCAGCAATTAAATATGCTAATATATTTTGTGAGTACATGTTTTGTTTTTGGTTGAAAATTCCCTAAGAAATAGAAGGGTGATTGATTGGGACTGATGAAATAAGGATGATAGTCCATGTTATAAACAATATTTAAATATTTTAACGGTATAAATAATTCCCAGACTTCTAATTAAGGATATAAGAAACAAAGAAAAATATTCCATATCCATAAATATAGATACGAACAAGTAATACACGACCAAAGACAGTTTTTCAGTATGGAAAGGGTGTTGCTGATGTGCAGCGCTAAATTTCAGCAGCACCATATACAGTGGCATAAGTGACATAACTGATATTAGATGCAAAAGTTTAAAATCCCCCGAGGCCGACACTAAGAACACTCGCCCGTAAAACCTGTAATACAAAAAAAACTACATTGAAATCGGTTGATTCGTTCGGGAGCTATGATGCCACAGACCGACAGACAGATACGTCAAACTTATATAAAACCCAATTTTTGCGTCGAGGGTTAATTATTAATTACACAAATGAATTAAATACGTGTCGAAAGAATACATTATATGTACTAAAATTTCATATTTAAACATATACGTATCTAGCATCAATTAGCATCACGTAACAAATCGACTTTATAATGTCAATACGGGAGCAAAAACCTCTCATTTGGGCCATTTTTGGAGTCAGCGGTGTTTAAACGTTTACTTTTATTGTCAAATCTACCCCCGGACATTAGCGGAATAGCCGCCTAGAGAGTTGAGATACAACGCAAGGGACGCTTTTACACCGACGCGTAATGCACATAACGTTTTGAAAATAAATAAATCATGTTCTAGAACATTCGTTCGCAAAACGGAAAGTCTATAAAGCTGAAAAGTTGTTTGAAAGTTTTGTTTGAACGCTATCTTTTTTATCTCTAGAACAACGGGTCCATTTTCAAATAATTTGTTGTATGGTTTAATTAAAACGTAAGCTAATTTAATTATTGTAACACCATCTGATAATTCAAATGAATAAATTAAGGATAAAAAATGTTTTCAAATTGTAAAAATTTTATTCAACATTGAACCGACACGCCTCACTATTTTGTCCCCGACTAATTTGAAAATGTATTTCTGCAAATATATCAGACTTAATTTTTAATTAACAAACTTTATAAGAAACAAATACACTTAAGCAAAAAAAAAATCCTCACCCAATTAGCCTTAGTTTTATATAAAACTTTATTAAAGTTATAACACTATAAGGACATTGTGATTGAGGACTCGTAGCTCCGTAGCCCGTAGCGTTGTAGTTAGGGCGGGTGGTGTTTCGCGCGCGTGCGTGCGTCAGTGCTTTGCCGGCGAGCGAGCGTGCCGCTGTCCGCACCGGCATGCCCTGCCTCCCCCGCGGCCACCCACCGACTACACACGCGCCCCTGTAAGTACACCACCAGATCCAAATTCAAATTTCGAACACCACAAACCACAGCTTATAGATAGATTTTTATTCATAAAAATATTGTGCTGCGAATAAATTGAGCAACGCAGGATGAGGAGCGTTCGATAGCCCACTGCCCCTGTGTTCCTTAAAGCCTTCTGAAGGGTTGGATACAGATAACTCGTGACGTGAGTATTACTGGTTAAATAATAAACATTGTTTACTATTTTAATAATTATGTGATTTTGTTAATACTTAAGACACGTGTTGAGCACGTTAGCCGGTTTGCGTAAGTTTACTCACGTATTTTCGTTACCTAATAAACGTTTTACGACTTCAATAAAAAGTCGGATATTTTAACGTAACCATTAATAACCAAAAACTTCTTTTAAAATAAAGATTGTAGATTAAAATCATAACATACTTATGAATAAAATGTTTTATATAAAATAACGCAGACGGTAAATCTCCTTCGGCATCTAGTTGCAGTAATAGTCGTTCTTTAATGAGAATAATTGTAGCGAGTATCTTTTAATCCCTAGTTGTTATAAAGCGAGCAACGTCTGTCAATGGATGCCACATAATTAGCCTGATATCCCTGCAGCAGACATTTTCCATCCAACGTTTGCCTGTACAGTTATCCTTTTGAATAAAACCTCTTTTTAATTGTTGTCTATGAAAATGCGAATATTTCGGTGCTGTCATTGTCATGTGCTTATGATTTGTTCGTCGTTTTATTGTCAAAGAGAGTCCTAATTAATAATAATTATCTTAAACCCAAAAAAATGCTATAAATCTCACTATTATTATAGAAATTTGTAGAGCCATGCGAGTTTATTAGCGTAGATTTTCGAAGTTTTAAACCACCAGCTTACCAATTTTCAGCAAAATCTAATTAATATTTTTTTGCGTAACAGAAATAGACATTCACGCTTAGTACGTAATTATTAAAATTTTATAGATTAACTTAACATTGTTATTTATTATTAACTATTGGTTATCTATCAATACTACTCGTAACTAGTGTCAAATACTTGTATTAGCGTTACATAATTGGCTTAAGATGCACTGTTCTAGATCTAGTAGAGGAGAGGTTAAACCCTTCTTTGAGTGAGGTCATTGACTTTTGTGGGATAGTTTTGGCATTCGTTGTTCTCAGTGTACGTCGTATTGTTAATTCATTTATTAAGAAAAATGTAAATATGTAAGTAATAAGAACATAAATTAAAAAATAATTCTCTCCCGTCTGAACTCTGAATATCTATCAAAATATATATTAGATAATTCTATATATTAACAGAATTAGTTTGGTGAGGAAAAGTTCTATACATCATTCTATTTTTTTTTATATTATGAATTAAGTGTTAAAAAAATAAAGCTCGATTCAGAATATTTATATAGCTAAATCAATGACACACCTTACTTATCGTTTAATGTGCATTGTGCAAAATTATCTATGTCATGAAAGTTTATAAACTTTTTTTGAATTCGTTCTTCTTCACGTTCTTTTTTTATTTTTTTGTCATAACGGCCAGTCTATATATTTGACCAATTAGGTACGTGATAATTGCCAGTATTTTAATTTATATATTAATTTAAGTAATTCTGCCTAATTAGTAATAATAGTTTCACAGCCCCAGCCTTTTTCTACATACAATAGGAGTTCTGTTGCATAAATGAATACATGATTTATTAATTAAGTCTCTCTGTCTTCAAGCGTCGTCGTTTTTGATGTGTCAAGTCTTGGGGTCAAAGCACGGGATTGAAAAATAAAATACTTGTATATGAATATGCGACACGAAACACTACTTATTTGAAAATATTTTTTTTAATACGTAGATGAAGACGTGTTTTATTGTAAATAATATGCATACTTTTTCTTGTTTATATCCTGATACGAGTATACCTCAAAACTACATGTAGCCTAATTGAATAAAGGTATGAATTACTTGGGCTTTTACTCGACCTAATAAAATATGAATAACAAAAACATGCATTCATAATAAGTAATAATAGATTCTGAACGTATTTTGGAGGTAAATCTAGGCTGATGTTTAATAAATGTCATAAGTTTTCCCTCGCAAAAGCCAGCCATATCGGATATCCGTCTTTTCCACAGCTACACATAAAAGGGTGTCGAAAAAAGAAACATGTCACGCATTTGACATTCTATGTCATCACTTATGTCAATATTAAATTATTTCTGTTTTTAAAATATGTATTGTTTCTTAATTTTAACAGAACCCATACATTAAGATGTTACTAAATCTTCTAGTAAATTTTCATCTTGTGCAAATAAATTAAATTTGATCGGGTTGGATATTAATTATATAATTACGTCAATAATAAATACTTAGTTGAATCTCATATTATAACCATTGTTTTCTTAAGATGAACTAAAACTTATTTTGCTTGCTAGTCTTTCCCTTCCATATTCAATATCTGTTTTTAATTTGCATGATTATTTGCCTCATTCAAAAAAAATGTAAGTATTGTGACCGGTCTGCTAAAATCATTTGACGTAATTTATCAAATATCAACGCTTTAAGATTTTTAATAGATTTACAAGTTTATAGATTTACACCAGTGGGTCTATCCCTGATCCCGAATCGTAATGTTGTGGTGAAATAATATATTGCTCTAATATTGAGTAATTCCCGTATTAGAAAGGGGAAGTCGAATGAGCTACCTTCATCCATCTTTTGTACCGTTACGTATTGAAAGGGTGTCGCAACTTACGATATATGTGTACATATTATGGTAATACAGACAGCGAAAATATCAACACGTTATGTTTCGGCAAATCTTGCTAAATCTTCAAAATATATCATAACTATAATTATGACAGTAAGATATTCTAAAAAGATCTTTTAGAATATGGAGTAATATTAATATTAATCGGAATTTCTTACCGAATTTCTCTATTAAAGCTGCCGAATTCACAATCGATTTAACCATCGATTTAATCGAATCGAATATTAAAAGATTCTTTTGTAATACAAAGAAGATACAAGTGTTACTAAACGTAGACTATGTTCAATAGACACGTTTTGACTTTGACTGTGAAAGTTTTAAACATAGCGCCATCTAGTCCCACACTAATCAGTGTTAGTCCAATGGCTTTTCTATTGTCAATATATATAGGTACATAGAAACATAGCAACTATTAGTTATTATAAAGATATAATAACAATGAAAGGTTAAGTCGGACCTAGATATTAATTTCTAAAAAGGGAATAAAAGTAAACAGAATTACCCAACGTAAAAGGCTAGTACATTAAAATATTATGTAGCACCGCTAAGTAACCTCTTGTACGATTTTGACAAGATATGTTTACCTACTTGGATTGGGATTTCGAAGTGATCCGAAATAGAAGGTAGAGGATAGAATGCCTATCATTTTATTATTAAAGGATTATTAACTTGGGTTAGATGAAAATTGAGGATTAAAAGGGTCCGTTTGCCTACCTGTTTTTAAAGAGCTAAACATATTCCCCTTCGAATTTGATTTGGGCTTGGTCGTTGATGTACCTGGAATATCTGTTATGGGTGGGTCTCAAAATATATGTTGTTCTGAAAACATTTTAGATTAGAAGATGTAGATTATTTCTCGTTTTATTTTATTTATTTCGTGATAGCCAAATCCATTTCCGTATACTTATATCCGTAACTTATACGTGTGTTCTTGATTTATTATTAAACTATCGTTCCGCTTCGCCTGATAAATCACTCTATCTATTGGTGAAAACTACATGAAAATCAATGCAGTAATTTTGAGTTTATCTTTATTTATCTTTTATGACAGATAGATCATCAGATAGATCTCTTTATTTTTTATGACAGATAGATCATCAGATGTGGCATAAGACTTTATAATTTGTAGTGACTACATAATATTATGTTTATTTGTATATTCAAATATAAAAATAGATTAAAAAAACATTGATGAATTCCACATCAAAAATACATATAACAGCAAACTTGGTACATAATTCATTACGAATACTCCTTTGAAATCGCGAAATCGATACTCGTTTAGCATTGTTGGAAAACGTCTTTGTGGTAACAATTTCCGCTGAGAAAACGTAAATTAATGTAGTTAGGCGCGGCGGCTTGATAAAAATGAAGGGTCTAGAAAGGAAAGGCTTTCCTGAAATACGAAAGGAGGACAATGCCTCAGTAGGTATAGCTAGTTATATAGCTACTCACATAGACGTATTACGAATAGACTGATACTCACGTTAGAATCGGTCCGCCGTTAGTGAAGCCAAAACTTAATATAATATGTAAGTGTATAAAACACGTTCATTGCGACATTGGGTGGGTCGCTGCTATAAGAAATTTACCCTATAAATGTGGAAAATTGAAATCTACGAAAAACACACGAAAAACACGAATTTTAATGCGATGCGTTGCAGCGACTATCTAAGGAGACAAAGTTGTCTACTTTGAAATAGCTTCAGTTTACGTACTCATATTGAGGATCTTGTGTAGTGTTACTATTCTAAGGTTACTCATATCTATGGGCGACGATAGACGATACATTGTTGTTCTCTTCGTGTTACTTAATGTTTTGTTGATGACATTTTGATTCGTGTTGGTTCGGTTGAAGTTTTATTGCTTTGTTTCTGGTAGTAGTAGTAGATGTAGAATACATTGTTAAGTGTAAAATAAACAAGTCCCTATAATTATTATACTATAAAGAAAACTATTGATACAATTACTAAATGTTGATTTATAACTACAAAATGATTCGAATAGGACTTGGCTTCTACGAGATATGAAAACTGTTTACGATGGAAAGAATGCATCGAGAGACTTGGCATTTGGTGGAATAGATATTATTATGAAGAAACATGAATTGATTTATTTAATATGGATATTATACAAGATAAAAATGTCACAAGGCTCACATATCCCACAGACTTCAAATCGTTGTACAAAACAAATATAAAAGGAAAAATAACGCTGAACTTGGCCAATTATTTCGACGAAAACTAATGAGAAAGAAGTCAAGGAAAATAGCTTAATAAATGGAATAGCTAAAGCAGCTTAGCTAACAAAAGATCTCATGAATGTTGACGAGACTGATTGTTATGTTTTTACAGGTCAGTGATATGAAACAGCTTTGCTTTTTTGGGTCAGGTTTCTTTGCTCGGGGACCATCCGCGCGCCGCTTACCAGATAACGATATTTTTAATGACCTGAAAAGCTGGCGGCGAAGTGACCTCTTTTGTTATAATCAGTGCAAAGGGTAGTGTGTAATGAGTTAGTGATCAAAGTTTCATGTTAGGTCTTGCATACTGTCAGGTTATGGAGGGAAATGTTTTTTTTTAATACTAGTAAAGAAATGACGCATACCGTCACGGTAAAGTTTTTTTGTAAAGACAAATAGGTTAGGTAATTTATATTTACGAAACAAAACGCTGAGTCACGATTGCTCGTCATATTGCTAAGATAAACCAAGTTAAAGACATTGATGAGTTTTCAAATGAATCATTATATGTAAATTCAATTTAAACAAAAAAAATATAATTAAAAATCGTCCGGACGTGGTTTAAAAAGGGACAAAAAGCATATGAATAAATCACAAGTCATATGATTGCATAATTTAATTTAAATTGAATTAATCAATGGTCGGCAATTACGTGCTGAATGACAGATTGACGGAATGCAAAACGATTTAAAATTATTAATCGTTATAATTACAATTGGTAGTAGGTATCGATATAATATTTTTAATTAAAAGTTTGCCATGTTGAGGAATAAAGATGGGATAGAAATTTGAATACTTTTTTTTATTTTTTTTACAAATTACGTAAAATATAATTGAAGAACATAGAAGGGTATTGTATTATTATATTGCAATAATGTCAAAATATATATTTTTTTAAATACAGATTACATAATTTATTAAATTTGAGCACTTATAAATGTCATTGAAAAGATGTCAAAACAAAAAGCGACCAAATTGAAAAGGTAGTTCGTTGGGAATTCGAAAAATTGAAATGAGTAAAGTTTATTTGAGTCGGATTCCATTTTGTGTTCGAGCACTCAGAGGGAATGAAATCAATTCGGTTTTTTCTCATAAATGAAACGGGATTGCTATGAACTGTCAATAAAAGCAAATTTTACGAGAGGGACTACGAGATGCCTATTCATCCGTTTTATAGCATCTTGTGACATACACATAAAACGGTTTAAGTGTGTCAGACATTTTTCTTAGCTAAGAGTGTTTATAGCGTTTATTTTTGCGGTTCAACGAAAAATTTATTAAACAGTTCTTTTAAATAAATTTTGGAAATGAAAATTGTACACAAATAAACAATACTTTGAAAGACATACCGTATGTCCATCATGCTTAAATCTAAGCTTTATAAAGTTGAAGTCCAAATCAAAGTCAAATATATTTTTATTCAATCCATATAACACTTATAATTCGCATAATTAGAACCTTCTTATCTATGTATGTATATAGTATTATATGATGTGTAAGTATTTTGTAATGTGTCTATTATTGTTTAAAGTTGCACTACGCTACCTAATTGTTTATTTTGTATGTTTTGTCCTGACTTGGTTGCCTGGAAGAGATCACTCTTAAGTGATAAGGCCGCCAGTTACTACAATGTTGTCTATTTTATAAGGTTTATATTGTTATGTGTAACGAAGTGTTAAATAAATTAAATAAATAAATAAATCATTTATAAATCGTCATAGTATTACAAAACAATTACGTAACATTTACATTCAGCGAAAGACTCAGATTCAGTTTATTAAACGAGTGTCCCAATTGACAGGTGCCGGCGGCGGCATGCTGGGCGCGCGGCTCAAGTCATGGATGGAGGCGCAGCTGGGGCGCGCCAAGAAGCGTAAGCAGAAGCAGAAGCAGACCAGCCCTGTGGCCACGCTGCCCGCGCCGCACTTGTCGTCCCCCGAGAGCGCTTACAGCACAGGTACATATTGATAACATATGTACATTATTTAATAAAACCTGTGTATACCCGTAACTCTAGCTGCTGGAGATTAGTGTAATGTATCACCCGGAAGCAATGAAGGTTTACAATAGCGGTGAAGCTTTTGCATGGGCTCAGCAGTTTGATTATTAATTATTATTATGCGTGTATTTCTTACCAGCGTACCTAAAAGCATACTTATATAGTTTTACGAGAAAGTATTAAATTGTGTTCATAATTAAAAGAAGCTTATTTTCGTGTAAGGGTTTTTAAAACTTGAAAATTCTGCCACCCCGATTTAATGTTAACAAAAGTAAGCAATTCATGAAAAAGTTTTAATTTTTGTATTGGTAAGCTTGTATTTTTAATTTGTATAGGCTATTCGACTGATGGCACGTCTCCGGGCGTGGCGCCCGCTCCGCTCGCCGCTCCGCTTGTGGCGCCCCCGCCGCCGCCTACGCCTCCTACCACACATTTGTACCATGAGCCGGCTAAGGTAAGAAAATGGATTGTAAGCGAATTTTCAATGACACATTGAAATAGGTTTTTTCACTCTTTAATGAAAATATATGCGAGTTCATTCACCTTGACTTTTGTGAAGTATAACTTCGGGGTTGTAAGGTGTAAAGAAATACCCGTGTAATGAGTAATAATTAATTATTTACTCATATTTTTTGTTATAATTAAATGTATATTCTGTTAACACATGTGATGTGAAACATGATACGAGTATCAAAAGCTGTTTGAATTTTCGTTCTAAGTTTTCCCCACATAATATGTATAACAAAAAATTTAAAATTTATGGAACATTTTTGGTTATGGTATCATTGCGAATGTACATAGGTGACAATCCTTATAAATAAAAAACGATTGAAACTTTCGTAACTAAATTAGATAGGTAATTAAATATTTACGAATTTGATTAATACATTATTTATAGTTTAGAATATGTACATAATTGACAGCTCTGACAGTTTGCCGCGTAACTTTTTTTAAACATATCTCACCGACACTCGACAGTAATGTCATTGTTTGACAGTGACATTTTCACATTACATTTTTTTTTTTAATTTTGCTAACCAGTACATATACATAAAATAGTAGAATTATTATCATGAAAAAGGCTGCAAGCCACGAAACAGCGAAGCGGCAACCCCAAACAAAGCCGTGACATTTGCATGTCCCCTTCGTATGAGCACAGGTAGACGCCGTAAATAGAAATAAGTGACGCGGTGCGCTTGAGGGCGCTAGTTATAGTCCCTATTGAAGATTTATCCTTTAACACCTTTGCGAATGTATTTGATGACACTGAGGGTGACTGTCTGTGGTGTAAACGGTTATTTGGTTGCGAGGGGTACTAGAGTTATTCTTACTAATATTATAAACTAGCTGTTGCTCGCGACTTCGTCCCCGTTGATTTGTTTTTCCATTATTTCTTCGCTCCTTTTAGTCGCAGCGTGATGTTATGTAGCCTAAAGCCTTCCTCGATAAATTGTCTATTCAATAAAAAAAGATACTTTCAATTCGGACTACGGACGGAGTAGTTCCTGAGATTAGCGCCTTCAAACAAACAAACAAAATGTGAAAGTTTGTGAATTAATGGATGTATAAATGTTTCTAAGTATTTCATGCAAAAAAGATTCAACTCTGTATTTACACTCCATGTAAAGAATTTAATATTTTACCTAATATTAAGTTAGTGCTATTTATTTATTGCCAGCTCTAAAAACAGTATAAAATATCTATTTTTATGACAATTGGTATAACTTATAGTCGGTTAAACTGCGAACAATATTGTCTAGACGCGAACAATGTCGAACAAAGGCGTTGCCTACGATACTAGATAACAGAAAAGCAAGGATGTTTGCTTAAAGTATTATAGGTGAGCGCTATCTCAACTACATACAGATAGAAGAAAGTATTCTTCGAGAATAGTCTAGTCTTGCGGACACAGACACTCTTAGCAACTTAAATAAGCAGACTTACTTACGCACATTTAACAATCGCTAATCTTCATATAAAATCATCATAGAATAAATCAATATCTAATAAAACATTTGAATTTATATTAAATAAAGACATATGTAGCCACCGTTTCTTGTGCGCTGGTTTCTGAATTTATTGGACCCATAACATAGCATAACTTTTCGACAACGATCTATATAATATACTAGCTGCGTCCCGCGGTTTTACCCGCGTAATTCCCGTTCCCGGGGCAATACCGGGATGTAAGCTATACTATCTTTTAAGTTGGATCAAACTGCACATGGTGTGCAAATTTTATTATAATTGGTTAAGTGGTTTAGGAGTCCATTGAGGACAAACATTGTGACACGAGATTTATATATATTAAGATATAATATAACCGGCTAGTCTGTGGGTCAACTGGTGGAGGATCCTCCTTATGCCCTTCCTTCACACATCAATTCCGAAAATCGAGCATGGAGCTTAGTGCACAATATGAGCTCGTAACATGAAGCCATTTCAAAGTAGACGATTTTGTCAACTTACATAGACCGTCGCTGCAGTGCATAGCATCAAAATTATTATATTTTTGTAGATTTAATTTTTTCCACATTTATAGGGTCAATATGTTACAGCTGCAATATTACCGGTGGGCTTGTGTGCAGGATATCGAGTATAAGAACGTGTTTTTTACACTTACATATACAGTACAGTTTTGACTTAAATTACAGCGGACTAATTATTTAGGGACTAACAGTCAATACTATAGCATGAAGATTAACGACGGGTTTGTTTCAGCAAAAGCAATTATCTAAATCAAAGGATTAGCAAAGTCTCACTTAATACCGAGCTATAGTTAAATGCTGTAACTTTAATACGACATTTTGATTGAAGTGTAGTTTTCGCACTTCAATTAAAAATATACAGTAAGTTAATATTTTATAATATAGGTTAGTTAAAATTATTAAGTTACTGTAAATTATTTTTCCAATGAAAAACTTAAACGTGAAATGAGAGCCAAGTTCAATATTATGATAAATACCTTGGTTGTTCACTTCAGCGACAAAATAAGTGAGAATGGGTGCCAAGTTCAATGGTCAGTCTTGAAATTTAATTATAAGTTACAGTATAACATATAATATCTTCTAGTAACGTAAGATAATGTATTGTAGCCCGAAATCTGTCTTCGCTATTAAACTACATAATTTAATAGCGAAGACAGATTTCGGGCTACATAATATGACAACGACATCTGTCGGTAAAAAACGGAATTATATATATGACATAAAGTTTTGGTATTAAATTTTAGATAGATAGATAAAAACTTTATTCCACAACACAATACACAAAACAAAATACATCTGAAGAAATATACAATAGACATTTACAAACAAATAAAAAGTACACACAAGTATAGGTATGTGCATTGTGCTCAGGAAAAGGTGCCTGGCTCAGCTGTAATGCCGCAGCGTTAGCCACGGCGCTGGTATTCTGCCAGTGCCTGGGGAATGGGGAAGAGGGAGAATGACATTAAGAGAGAAAAGAAGGGATTATGAAAGAGTGTAACATAAATATATACTTTAATATATAAATTGACAATTAATATATTTATATATAATACATAAAAATAGATGTTTCTAGAATGTAATTTTTAAGTATATAAAAGGAAAAATATAAATATATTTACATACATACATACACATAAATATATATATAATAATACTAATAATAATACTGTGCAACCTAGTTGTAATTATTATTATCATGCTCATGTAAGAACATTCGATATTTACCTTTAAAGCTGGCCCGAGAGCGAAGGTCTCTAAGAGGTGGTGGGATATTATTCCAACATTTGGTTGCACAGTATTTAAAACTTCCCCGAAATGCCGAAGTCCTGTGTTGAGGGATCGACAGTAGGTTGGTAGCTTTCCTCACAGGATATTTAGAGTTATTCTGTCGCCATTTGAGTTTGTGATATAAGTACGGGGCACATTTGAATTTAAAGAGATCGAACAAGAAGCAAGCTAGATGGAGCTGTTGCCTTTGCCGCATTTTTAACATTTTAGAATTTCGGATGAACGGGGTGACAGGTGTTTGAAGGGGAATATTAAAAATGTATCTAACGCAGGCGTTTTGTACCTACTCTGTGAATTAGTCTTTGTGATCTCTGTAATAGACAAGAACTATAAACGTTAATACAATTGTTTAATTTTGATAGAATAAGAGACTCACAAAGCTGAGAACGTAGTTCGACACTAATAAAAGGACGGATTTTATAAATCATTTTTAGCCTAAAAAGACAGTTCTTGACAACTTCGGTTAAGTAGTTTTCAAAACGTAAAGAATTATCCAATATTATTCCAAGATTACGAGCCTCGGACACCTGTGTTAGGGAAATTCCGTCGATTGATAGTTGGACATGTTGATTGCTTTTTATAATTTTTTCTAGAACTCAAAACCATTTACATTGACAATTTATCTGTTAAATTTTCAGGAGTTCCTATATTTGAATTACGTTTTAAAACTAAGCCGTTGATCCTAAAAAATAATGACAAACAGAACTTACCTCATGTATATTTTAAAAGCACAAGAGTTAATATTTCACTTAGAAATTAAACCTAAAAAAATATCAAGTCCAAAATGCCAAATTCAATTTAAAAATCCCGTCCAATCAACGAAGTGTACTAGACAAAAGAAATAGATAAAAAAAATGTCTCTGGCAGGATACGAACTTAACACGTGAGTGGTCATAGAGAAAACTTCATAATAGAATTGCAACGAATGTTTTGAGCACTGCACAGTTGTTTTTTATAATCTATACGAAATGCCATTTTGACAGCTGGTTAGAAAAGGTTGCCAGTTACATTTAAGAATAAAGAACAAGGATTTTTTGTCCTGGTAATTTTATCTACACGGGTAAAATCGTGTCTAGCTTGTAATAAAATAACGTACAGCGCCGAATAACAAATTAGTGAAATTGAATTTTGCCCGTAGTTAAACTTTAACAGCGGGGTTAACTAATCCGCGATTAATGGAACCCGTCAGACCTTATAGCTGTATGAATAGGTAGGATTTTCGCTTGCAAATAGATTGTGTATTTTGTTAAAGCTTCTGACTAGGGTTTGAATTTTAGTACATTATAGCAACATGTCACACCTAAAGTGACCGAAATACATTAAAAGTTTGGTAGTTATAGAATTAAGTGCATAAATCAGATGCTATAATCTCAAGATATATTTCTTCGCACAGACACAAAATATGGATTTTAAAAAGAATAAAAAAACTAAAGAATTTAAAAGTATTTCTCTTTTACAACATCTATGTGTATGTACTTATTACATTAAATATTATATAAATCCCAATTGTTTAATAAAATATAATTTAAACAAATAAATCCTATTATTAATTTTATGAAGTAGCAACCCTACGTCTATATCTAAAGTTCATCGCTCACACCGGAGCAAATTCCATTAGCTAGGTTTCCTGCATACGTAAAACGTCAATAAAGGCGGGAAAGTGGTTTCAAACCCTTTTCATATAAAATACAATATACAGGTAGGAAACGCCTAATGAAAAATTCACGTACGGGTCACAATGACACAGATTATTGCAGAGCTACAAAAGGTATCATTAGTTAAGTCTGAAGATGACAGGTGGGTTTCTTTATCTGTAATTTATATTAATGTGAGGTGTAGGTAATTAATCTATTGTAACATTATCTATTGAGCATAATTTTGTGATTTGACATTTGCTTTGCGAATCTACAAGATATATTACCTATTTAACTGGGAGTTTTTTTATATGTAGATATGTTTTAGTATAAGTTTAACGTTTATTAGATTTTTCAAAGCTTGTCCAGGACAATGGTAGTGCTTTAGTTAATATATTGTACAAATTTTAATGTTGATTTATAAAAAACTAATCTTTATGAATTTATGGCCTTTTAAGTACTAAAAATAAATACTTATTTAAATTACTCTGTCAAAAATGCCGCCATGTTACTTCATTTGAGCGCGAAAAATCTATGGCGCTATTGCTGGAATGAACATTATTCCTTTACAAGCTTGAATTGATTGTATTCTCAATTAACTAGACCGTATTAAATTGTCAAGGGACGTAGCTATTTAAATAGATTGTCTATTAGCGACGTAATACAATGTAACTCGATTCGTTTTTGTTTTGCCCGAGGGCCGAGGCGTCTGGCTGAAGATGGATCGTGTAGATGAATAAATAAATCGCTCATTTTTGTCGGAAGGCGCGTGCCGTGACAGCTGGGAATAAGTGGCTACTTCCTGTTTTCTTCTGAGTATAATGTTGTTTTTTATATTCTATGGTTTTGTTACGATCGTACATAGACGGGACGACGTATCGGGTTGTATGGCGTTTATTGAAAATCCTAAAGTGCCAATCACTATAAAAATTGAAATATTTTTTTGAATGTTACAATTATTATTAATATTTCCTATCATCGCCATCATCCCGCATCTAGCATGTAATTATATTAATAAAAAATTACAATTAACTTTAAAAACAATTGCAAGTTTACTATCATCGCCGATAGGTGGCGCTAGTTGTTCTTTGAATCGCGCTTATGAAATGCCCAACATAGTTGACAAGTATACCTCAGTCCGATGCCTCTTTCCTCCTTGTCTCGGGGAGCATAGTGCGCAGTGATCGTAAAGTGAGAGCACTGATGCTGACAACCCATTGACTGAACCGCGCCCAGCTGCCGCGAGGGAGTCTGAGCGCAATTTTTGTATGGCCCTCTTACTTTGCAGGGGGCTTAACGGTAGGCTCTTGGACCGTTATAAAGTAACTAGCCGGTTCCCCGCGGTTACCCGCGTAGTTCTCGATCCCGGGATAATACTGGGATATAAAGTATCCTATGTGTTAACGAAAGTTGCTATGCAGATAAGTGTATCACTTAAATTTCAACTAAAACAGTCCCACCGTTTCAGCGTGAAAAAATAACAAACATACATCCATACACTCTCGGAAAGTTTCACTGTTATAATATTAGTAGGATACATACATTTGATGGGAAATACATATTATATACGTAACATAAATTTACGTTAAGATCGCTTACATCTTATAAAGATTTATTGTGTACTTATTCTCGTCAATGAATATTTTTGGTAAACATAAAATAAAATTTTACTTTACATTAAATTAAATTGTAGGTAGGTACCTAAAAAATATGGTAATTGTAAATTTAATTATTTTAAATCATTACGATTTACAGATACAAAAAAAACATTTATATTAGTAAAATTTCCTAGATAACGTTATTCTAAATTATAAATGTCGCCCGGGCCCAAATAACCCGTAACGGCCACATTACCAACTCCTAGTATTAAATCTCATATCAATACTAGGGGCCATATTTCTTACCTTCTCTTTGTATTAAAAACATTATATCACAAATTCCAGCGTCGTTCAAGCACATCAGGGCGCAAGTTCATCCCGGAGCCGGTGTGCGCGACGCCCTCGCCCCGGCCGCGATGTCGGATCCGCACCAACCCCTGGATGGGCCAGGGCTCGCCAGCGGTCCGCAAGAAGCTACTCCATCAGCACTCGCTGCAGATCCCCCAACAAGCCGTGTTACACCACGCTCCGTTCTCGCTGGACTCACATGTGAAATACGTTTCAAGGTAAGGCTCAAATCAGTAAAGATGTGTTTAAGATATTAGCTTCTTAGATATAACTACCTGCGACCAGCGACTTTAGTCGTATTTATGTATGTCGCAGAGAGTGATGTCGTAGGTGATGATTGTTCGCTTTATGAAGGCTCTTTCTTAGGTTCTTAATAACTAACTAATAAAACTTCAGAGTAACATATTAACGGCGTATATTCTCGATAACTTATTATCCAATATCTTATTATTTTCACAATACTGACGTTTTTTTTATTATTTACAGACACAATTATTTTAAGTTTGAATTTAAACATTCCAATAAACCAAGGAGGTTCGACTAATTAACTAATATTGCAATAGTTTTCACTTCTTGATTATTCTTTTCGTCCATCTGCTCCGATATGTATCATGTATTATAATTTATACACATAAGTCTTCCTCTTAAATAACTTGATCGAAAATACTATTGTTAGAAAATACGTACGAAATAGGTTGCGTAGTTTTAAAGATTTAAGCATACATAGGGAAAATGGAAGAAAGGTACTTTGGATTTATACTATGTAATACCTAATGAAATAAGAAATTTTATGGAAAGTGGTTATCATCGCCTATAAATTTAAGAACCTTTCCGTCTCGAGTTGTTGGCATTCTTCAACAAAACACTCGCTTTCTCGAAACTTCTTGAAGGAATAATGAATAATGATAGATGAATCTATAAGTACCTACTCATATTTTATGAAATGTCAAAACTCTTATACCAAAATAAAGCTTCACAATTTAAGAATAGTCATGGGTTCTATTTAACCCGAAAACTAACAAAAAAAAAGAAGTTTTATTGCTACATACCGAAAAAAAAAACATTTTTAAGGCTCAAAAACATCCAATCTGTTCTTCAATATCGCACAATTGCGGAAAAAAGTCATTAAAAGCACTAGAAATGCCTTTCTTATTTGATACCCCTTGACCCAGTAACTCCCCTTGAAATTTCGTACCCACTTTTCGTTTGAAAATGAAATCAATATGTGGCTTTCATTTTGCAATACAATACAAATGTGATTAATTGTGGCTATTGTTTGTAGACGGACGATTTTTATTTCTACATTTTTTAAGATTTGTTTTTTCATTATTGTGTTTGGTTATACTGTTAAGACATTTCTTAATATGTATTAATAAATGAGATAGCAAACTGATTATTGATATGACAAATTAATTATTTGGTTTTGAGCTTAGTATCTGATTTAAATTTTCCAATATAATAGTTGTCTCTAGTCTTAGTAGCTTTGATATATAATCTACAATATTTCCGTATCTAATCAAAATGGGTTCAATTGTTTTAGGCGTGATATTTTTATATTTACAATTCTACTAATTTTTATATTTACAATTAGTAGTATGAACAGTCAAAAATATATGCCTTTAGAAATGTAGAAAGGATTTTATGTAGATATATTATATCATATTGTAGTTCTTTACAAAACAACAAAAATAATAAGACTGACATTTAATTTCAATTTCCAGATCTCCGCATCTATCGCCACACCTTTCGCCTCACCTATCTCCGCATCTATCTCCGCACTTATCTCCCCACATGTCCCCCCGCCTCTCCCCGCATCTATCCCCCAATGTATCTCCGCACTACTCCCCCCGGTTATCACCTGAGCTGTACCGATCGCCGTACTACCGGGGGGCGTCTAGCGATGAGGACTACAGAGGGTATAAGCTGAAGCCGCAAGGACAGGAGACGGCGATCTTGTCGGATGTGGATGTGGACTCGGATGGTGATACGGGGTTAGATGGAGGGGATGAGGATGAAGCGGATAGTTTGGCGTCGCCTGGGAGGCGCCGGGCGAGGAGGCGCCGGCCGCCGAGGCGACCACCGCGTTCTGCTGGTAAGTTTTCTTAACACGCAAAATATAATCACCATGATATTTCACACACATTAGACGAACGCAAAAAATGGTAACAACGGTTTTTGCTTTATAAAAATGCTCAGGCGTAAATCGATAGTGTAAAAACATCTACAATTAGTATTGTAGGTGTTTTCAAATATTAATTTCGATACTTTCAAATGGTATCTACGTTCTATTGGAGTTTATCATATCTATTTTTTTTATTTTGTTCTGAGTAGACGAATGTCAACTTAAACCTATGGAGTAAAATGCTTTTCTCGTATTCCAACCACCCTTATCTTGTCTCTTAATAAAAACGGCGGTAAAAAAGTAATAAAAACGGCGGGATACACAATATTTTATATGCAGCCATAGCTTTTTGAGAAAATCGCATTGCAGATAAAAATTTCCTCACTATATTTTCAGGCGCCACGCCGCCGCGCATGCGCCGCCGGCACGCGCCGCCCGCTCCCCCCGCCCACTCCGCTCACGCCGCGCCCGACCCGCTACTGGAGGCGGACCGCGAGGCCGAGCGCAAGTACCGCGAGCTCATCCGCGAGGCCGAGAAGCTGCTCGTGACCGTGTCGCGCGCGCCGCTCGAGCCGCCGCACAACCCGCGCGTCGTCGAGCTGCGCAACTACGAGGTCAGTGACCGCGACACCACTAGGGTAGTGGACGACACCGAAGTCACCGACGTCTCCCTAGACTCGCTCACTAGGGACGTAGAACTCATAGATGCTGACGGCGACCCTACCCTAGACACGACTATCTCCCACGACTCTAAGCTAGACCCTACCGAAGCCAGTGATGCCACATGCGAAAACTTATACGAATACTCTCTATTAGAACGTGCACCCAACCCAACTATCGAACGAAAAAATAGTACCAGTAATATTCCTCTTGACGGTTTCCAAAACCCTAAAGTCGAGAAAAAGAATGCTCTACTAAAACATTTACACAACTCTAAAGTTGTAGAACAAAGTATTGAGCTCAGTGATGATTTACCATTTGACTGTAAACACGAATTTAGAGCGGAGCCAACTGAAGTCGCTAATAACACTTTAGAGCGTTTAGACAACTCTAAAGTGGATTTCCATAAAGAGGCCACTGACGTATATGCCGTGTTCGACTCACGTAAAGTTAGAGGCCCGGACTTTAAGAATATGAACGTCAGTGATAAATATGCTTCGCTAGATTATTCATATAAGTTTGCAAATCTCAAAAAAACTAAGGCTAGTAATAATAAATATCTCTCGCTGGATCGTTCGATCTATCCTAGAGTCGTGGACTTTAGGACATCTGAGGCGAGTGATGCAACGTGCGAAACCTATATCTGAATAGTGAATATGCCAGATGTAGAGGCCTCTTGAGTTGGAGGGTAGATTCAGTTTGAAAATTTATAACGTAGATGGATTTGTTTATGTATTTTGAATATTATCTCTGGTAAAATAATGTTTTTGGAAGTTTTCAGATTATGTAAGCATGTTAATACTATTAATTTCGTTCAGTAATTTTAAAATATGATAATTAGTGTTTAACAATCTTTTGGTACGAAGAATACGAGAATGTTTATTTGATGAGTTTAGATATGCATGTGTTTATGATGTAGAAAAATAAATAAAAGAAATATATTTTAAAATGAATTTAATAAATAAAGTATATGTATGTATGAAAATCTCATATTTAGAAGAATAGGTACAAAAGGAATTTGATTGATGGACTATCAATTATCAGGTGTTATGAAAATCTAATGTTCAAAAAATTTGGATATATAATAAAAGGGGAAATTAATTCATCAAATACCTGGTTCGAAATGTTTGTTGCATTGGGATTATATTTTTTAAATTTATATTAAAAAATAAATAGATATAAAGAACGATATCATTAATACATTTTTGTCATCATTATAGTCCAGGAGCCAGGAACATATATTATTTAAAGTACAATATATTTAAAGAAAATGATTATCCATCTGCTCCTGGCTCACGGACTGGTATGAACTGTTCCATTTCGCACGAGTGTCCCCTCTTGTACGGCTTCGTCTAAACGTAGCCGTACAAGCTACTGGTAGTCTTACAAGCTACTGGTAGTCTTACAAGCTACTGGTAGCCTTACAAGCTACCAGCTACTAGTACGAGCATGGCGCGCGCCCCCTAGCCCCGTGGTGTGAACTCTCCTCTCGTTCAAGGTGGACTGTCCGCGGCGCAGTCCCGAGCGCACTCACGTCACCAACTTCATCCGCGCCAACTCGCCCGAGGCGCCGCGCCGCCCCTCGCCCGCCCCCCGCCGCTCGCCCCTCGCCGCCCCGCCCCCGCCCCCGCACCCCTCACACCCCTCACATCATAACCCCTCCAACTCCCCTCAAGTCCCCAACATACCTCATTCGCACGCGGACAGACCGCACTCCGAGCCGCCCAAACGGAAAATGTATGCGCGGGAAGAGGTAAGCGTAAGGTTTTTGAATTTAGAATTGTCATTCTCGATCGTAGATATTGTAGAGTTCGATTTTTAAATTTTTTCAAGCATAAAAGTTTGCTAGTTCGAATTTTCATCGTTTTATCATTGTTAGAGGATTATTGATGTTGAATAGTTGGTTGTTGTGTAATGTTAATTGCGATAGTTTTTCGAGTTTTGTGTATTTAAAATTAGCTTTGTAATTTAATTGTTATAACATTTTTAAATATTTATAAATAAAAACAAAACTACTCTTTGGTCGTCATAGAAGTGACAGTGACAGTGACATTACTGACATCTATGAGTATTTAACGAGGCAAACGATTAATTTAAAAGTTTTCTAGTAGATATTATACGATGATGACGTCATACCCGCACATTTCAGGTGTTACAAACACTGGAAGGTCTGCGCAAGAGTCTGCAGCAGCAGTCCGCTCTATTGGCGGTACAGCGCACCCGACTCGATTCCCTATAATACATTAAAAATCCAAAAGATCAGAAGAAATACCGTTTTAACTCTTAGTACGATTGTAGTGACGTGATCGCCACACTTGAACAAAATGTTTTTACCGCTGGCAACATTAGAAAATGTACCGACAGCAAATAAATATACACAGCTAACGAATATTTTTTTATCATATCTCCTAAGACATGTATGTATGTTATAACATTTTGACACATAAAAAGTAACTTTTAGACTTGACTCATATTTTTGCTGACGCTACTTTATAGGTTAAACGGTGAATTTCTTCTGGTCTTTCACAAAAGCCTTTCTCAAGGCACCCGTGACAATTCCTAGTCTTTCCATTCCTTGCCAAATAGATAATTAGATGTTTCGTAACCATATCCTTGTAGCTCGTTTCTTGCATCTAGACGATTCCATTATAAAAAATATTATTTCTTATAATTTTTATATACAAGCTTTACCCGCGGAGTTACCGTGTCTACCTACTCTATATGTTAATCCAGGGCCTGCATGTAGAACTTCAACCAAGCCGTTCAGTAATTTGCGTCTTAACACCCATATATACACATATACATTCTTACATTCTTAAATACTTTCGCATTTAAAAGTCCATAGATAGTTTTTTACGAATGTATAATAATAGATTCAACATCGAACGTCTTATTATATTACAAGTCATTGGTATTTGGTAGACCTAGTGTTGCCATTATTTCGGAATTTAATTGAATAGTTTATAATCCTGCTTATTGTCTTAATTATCTGTGCCATAATATTATTATCACTATCTTATTTTGCTCCAATTCCATACAATAGTATATTAACGACAATTGCATTTTTATTGTAATCTCGCCCTCGATGCAAATCGCCAAATTTATTTTGAACGGAAAGTTTTAAACCAGGACGCTGCAAAATGAATTATTAAGTTAACAAGAATATTTTTGATTTACAGTACGTATAACTACTAACAATGTTTGTAAAAGACTTTGTGCTAACTTAAGAAAAAATATCTTTGTATCCATTTTATTAAAAAAATTGCATAGATAATGTTTCTAGATGCAAGAGCGATTGTAGATCTTCCATTATTTCTTGACAAATCCCTCCAGTTATTAGTCTAGTCATTACATTGTCAGTTTTTGACAGAAATATAGACGCTTGGTTACACAGACCTCACATTGACGTATAATATAAAAAAAAATCGTTAATTGCTTTACAATAAAGAAACATATTTGTAAAAAAAAATAAACTACGTTAGTACTACGTTAAATTATATAATTTTATATATGAACCTAAACATTTTCTATATCAAGGAAAATCGCTTATTATTTTATTGTGACTTTCGTAAGAAAATGTCTGACAGCTGTCACTTTATTACATCCTTCGTGCATAAAGCTGTATTTTATATTGCCAGCATTAATAGGCTGTTAAGAAAAAACTAGTAAGTATTTTTCATAGATTATTTCTCTAGACTACAAATTTTAATCTATGTTCCGATTGTATTGTGAGGTCTTCTAATCAAGTATTTATATTCCTGTGAATAAAACTCATTTAGTATAGTATTGTTATCGTTTCGTGTATAGGCGAGGCCATCTTTATACTATTAGCGTCATTTTATTGGTAGTCCGTAGGAGCTGTTGGTTTGTTGTAACTGAAAAACGTTTCGTATATTTTATTCGTCCGTCATATATCGAATAAAAAAATCAATCTGTCATTAATGTCATAATTATTGATACCTAATCTGTGTTTTATAGATTGCACATTATTATTACTTTTATTTTTATTTATATAATTTATTAAGACGGATTTGTTACAATGATAGATCTGAGATTTAAAAATAATATCAATCAATCAATCACTATTAATTTTATCGATAAATACATCTAAAAGTGATAATTTGTGTTTACGTCACTTGCCATTGACGTATTGTTATTCTTACTTTTAATTTTATGTTAATTTCGTTTTAATCGGATTACAATGATATGGATTTATTTATAATGTATCCATGCCAAAAATAAGACGTAATAATTTTATTATTATTTATTTTGTATCTACTTTCTTGAACTAAAAACTGAAAAGGAACGTATATTTTTGAATCATTTGGAAAAAAACAATTAGAAATAATTACTTTTGGAGTTTTGTTAATATTATTTATTATCTGTGATAAATTGAGTACTTTATTTTATCGGTTAATTTTATTGTTTTATTTCAAGTTTAAGTTTAGTCTTAGATCCTTTGAGACTCGATAATTGTTATAAAATCTTTCACTGATGGTGAAAGAAAGAGTTTCTCGGTTTCGTCAAAACCAACAGCATTTCCATAGAGATTGGTAGCTCTGTATGTCGTAGTGCCACTAGTGACCAGCGGATGACCGCGCACGGTGTAAGACTGCGTTATGTATTGATAATAATATATTATACACAATATGTTTAATCGTTATACCGCCGTAACGATGAAGGTGTTTGAAACAGCAGTAGGATTTTTGTTTAAATTTTGGTTTTCAAAAAAGAAAATAGTACGTTAAAGTATATAATTATTTATCTATTTATAATATTAAAAACAGTTTTTATTTGTATGGTATGTATAGTAATATTCCAGGTTTAAAAATATGGTACATATTTCTAATAATTCCTATCCTATGCTGTCAACTCAGAATAAATTAATTAAAAGGACCAATAATTTTAAAGCGACATGATTTTATGTTTCATAAACAAAGACTGATATAATTCAAACTATTTTCTAATTAATGAACTATTTAATTTCGAGGTACGTGTTGCCATATACATCCTCCAAATTTTAACTCTATAAAACATATCAATGTATTTTGTTTTCATTCGTCAGGAATGACCTTAAAAAATAATACTGTCGTTCTTATCATTCTATACATTTCATGTGTTTTAACAGACAAATAAGTAAATGAAAACAATATAATATAATTTTAGTTTATATAATAATCGTATGTATTCAAATAATTCCTTATTTCCGATTTTTTCTACAATTATTATAATTTTGCATACGTTTCGTTTCGCGTGCTGTAAACGATTACAATCAGGTAAAATATCATGAAAAGAAAGGTCATTCATCCCTGGAATCACGCGCGCGCTACTACTGAGAACTTATTAAATAAAATATATACTGTGGTCTCAGGATGACTGATCTCATACAAAAGACAAAATCAATCAAATAGTTAATAATGTACCTATTTAAAGTAGGAAAAACTTTTGGTATAGGCTATTAATGTTTCAGCAAAAATTATTTCTTTCGAGATACCTTTTTACGTTATGTTTCGATAAGCTGTTCTTAAACTGCATAAAGGCATAGTATCTTTATGGTACATAGTATCTACATGAGTTTGTCTTAAAAAATAACGATATAACCAAATAAAAATAATTATTATTATAAATATATCGTTGTGATTAAATCCTCTTTTTTGACTCACTTATTATATACAGAATAATTTCTATTTCATTCCATTCCATGAGAACCAATATTCCTGTGTCTAGTACCGTTTTTAAGGATATAATTTTACAAATTTCGCAAAGCTGTTCAAACATCGTCAGCGTTCCAGGGTGCCCGTATTTAGGCATCCAATATTTTGTTAGTGCAATTTTGGGGGCGAATGTACCGAGTACCCACGTGTAAATGTAAATATTTACTCACTTACTGTTTATTGTAAGTATAAATAAGATTTATACATTTAGTTGAATTTTCATTAAAATATTACGATTATAATGGTGTTTTATTTGTGACGTCATCATTAACACTGCCTCTTTTGTTGCTGTTTGTTTAATACTTGATCTTGAAGGTGTACAGGCCTTTATTCTCTACATCTATTTAAAAGCCGCAACTATTAAGGTTTTTGTTTTATTTATTTAAAAATTAGGTATTTCGTATTACTCAACCCAGCATACTTGGTTAACATATAATAATTATTATTTATTGGGACAATAAGAAATAACAAAATTACTTAGCTAGTAAGCTAATACATAGAATGCATATTCATAAATGATAACAAATACACATACACTATAAAACCTCTTTCTATTCTACTAATTAAAAAAAAAAGTGCAGTAAAAAAGTTTCACTAGAGCTTGAAATTCGGTAATTTTTAAACCTTACCACAAGATGTCGCTACGTTCGCGCTGCAGATGTTATTGGGTTGTCAAGGAAACTAATAGATGGCGCTAGTGTGACAATAGGACGCATTAACAAATCCCAGTCAGAAAGTATAATAGGTTATCGAACCTTCCAGAAGAAAACTAGGACAATAGATTTTATCAAGATGAATACAACCAGTTATATGAAAATTATTCATATGAATAATTTTTTTATAACTGGTTATTACTAGGTATTAATTATAAAAATATCTCATACTGTTGTAATGTAAAAATTATTTATATGTATTTCTTAGTATATTTGTAAGATGGTAAAGCAAAGTATAAATAAAATTTTAAGCTCTTTTAATCGTTATAAAATAAAAAAAAACTTTTGGCGTTGGAGGTGCTGGGATTTGAACCCAGGACTTTCAGCATGCGAAGCAGACACTCTACCACTGAGTTACACCCCCTGATAGTAGAATAAGTGAAATTAAGGTACTATTTACTCTTGAGATGTTGTATTTGTGTAGAAATGAAAATAATTCTATTTCTTTTCTTTCTTATATATTATGGCATTAGCGTCATCAAGTCGTAGCCACGTCTTTAGTTATATTTTTCTTTGTCTTTTGTAAAGTGATAGTGAGCTTTACAAAAAACCCTCGACGAATCTTGGAGCAATCGGAACGGCCGCGGCGCTACTAAGCGCTCTCAAATGAATTCTTCATTTCTTGGACACTTATTAGCTAGTTTACTGCATGATACACTATCACAATCATACATTAAATCACTTTATGCACCAAAAAAGGAATATTCAATCGAGATTACATATAGACGCCGCACGATTCCCGCCAAAAAACAATTCTATTTCTTAAATCGTTATGTATATAAAAAGGTTTTGCACTATAGACATAAATTTTACGTAATCCATGAATCGATATAAAATATTACAAAGAGAACAATAAACATATAAAATATATTATACTTAGGTACTAATTACTATGCTTACATAAAATAATATCACAGACACAGCGAGTAATTATATATAACAAGAGCTTTAAAACTTAAGAGATAACAAATATGGCGATATTTTCGTCTCAGTAATGCTTGTGAGCAATTTTATCGTCCGTCCGTATAATTTAAATGCCCTTGGCCGAGATTACTAGATCTCTTATCAGTTTATCTCTGAATAGCGCTAAATTTCTTTAAAATTTGACCTGTGAAGATTGATTAAGTTACATAATTATGTTATAGCTGACTACCGATTAACCCCGGCTTCGGCACGTTATTATACATATGTAAACCTTTCTCATTGGTCGCGTAGTTTTAATGATGTAAGCATTCATAGGTACAGATAGAAAAATCAGTCTTTATTTTATACTATGTAATGAAAAAACCGCGATTTATAATAAGGAAGCATTTTGGGATCTTTATTATTATATTTTGAATACTAATTCTATAGATGTATTTGACTGCAAAAGGAAAGTCTATTAAGTTTTTTACACAAGAATGTTTCATTGGTTTAAATAGTATTTCCTTTAGTTTGAAATTAACCTTAGTTTCTAGAATTATCGAAGACTAGCTGTTGCTCGCGACTTCGTCCCCGTCGATTGCTTTTTCAATTATTTCTTCGCTCCTATTAGTCGCAGCGTGATGTAATGTAGTCTAAAGCCTTCCTCAATAAATGGTCTTTTCAATAAAAAAAAAAATTTTCAATTCGAACCAGTAGTTCCTGAGATTAGCGCTTTCAAACAAACAAGCTCTTCAGCTTTATAATATTAGTTAATGTTTTTTGTAGACCGTTGAACACAGTCTAAAATAAAAAACGAAATTTGTTTAAGCGCTTATAATTAAATAATTTTTGCTTTGTTTGAACAATAGATAAAGCCACGAGGCCTAATTAGTTTTAAAATGTATATTAGCAGTTTTTTTTTAAGGTAAAGTGAGTAATACGTTATTATAGCCCTAAATATTGCATTGCTTAGTTAAAAATAAAGATTGTTAGCAATTCCTTTTTCTTAGCAAAAATAACCTATAATAAAGAAAAAAATAAAAAATCATGCACATGACAATTAAGATAATAATTGTCTGGACGTATATATAAAGGAACATGATTAACACAAATAAAAAAAATCAAATATTTTATCTTTAAAAGCTGTGTCTCTTAATAGACTTGAATTTTTCTAGAAGCTTCCTAATGGCGTCGTTTTCATGTTATATAGTTAATCTTTAGATCTATTACAAAATGTTTCATAATATTTTTTTTAAACGGCAACTCAGTATCAGATATTACGTGATGGTA
>JADANM010006098.1:8944979-8963356 GCA_026213755.1 Eurema hecabe
AGCATCTAAGTACTCATCTAGGCGAATCAAACGAGCCCAAACTCGATTTGGTTGTGTCGTTTAAGTACTGAGTTCCTTTGGCTGTCTTCCGGCTCCATCATCAGACCTTGGTTACTATCTAGCACCAAAGTACTCATCTAGTCGAATGAAATGAGCCCAAACTCGATGTGGTTATGTTATTTAATTACTGAGTTGCTATGGCTATCTTCCGACTTCATCATCAGATCAGCTCCATGTCATAATAATATTGCATTGTCATCGGATATACACGTGCATGCAAAATTTCAGCTCAATCGGTTGAGGGCAAGTGCCTTAAAATTGAGTTATAAAATTCCACCCGAACACACAAACATACATACATACATACATACATTGCAAGTTAAATAAAAGCTTGTAAAAATATCCTTGGTTTCTATCGTTTACCGCGTAGCTACCGTTTCCATTGCTATTTATTTATTAATTTTGACACACCAAATGCTTAACATACAAATACATATACGATATTAGAAAAAAATAAAAAAGTACTGATATGCAAGGCCAGTTACAGGTATGTACAAAAATGTCTTTAAACATACCAACTGTGAGGACAAAAAAAAAAATAGTTAATCTACACACACGTAAAATTTTGACCAAATTCATTCAGTAATCTTATCGTGAAAGAGACAAACATCTAAGCAGCCTTACAATTTACAAAAAAATTGATTAATTCAACGATTTATTTTAACAATTAATTAACAGCGAAAATATATAAAATGGTTTTCTTTTATTAAACCTTTTTATAGTACGTGTGGGTGTTTTGTAATCTTCCTGGTTCTTTTACTAATATTTCAAAATCTATGCAATTGCTGAGATGTTTTTTTGTTTCTAATGCACAAGGTCACGCATTTGGAAAAACATCTACCCACTTACTATTTATTATATAGACAAATTAGCGCGAAATACGGAAACCATAACTCTTTTATTGTATTTACACTACTTTTAAATGAGCTAGTAATAGCATTTTGGTATCATTAATTTACCTAAAGAACTTTCTAAGAAGAACCGATAAGAAACAGTTGTACTTGGAAACCCATTACTTTAAAACTTAATCCAGAATCAAAACTCTTAAAACCTCATTAATACATGATGAAAAAAATAAATTGCAATGGAAACGGAAGTTACAAGTACTCGTATCCAAAAATACCTTATTATTAAAAACACTATTTACCATTTTGATTAAAACATCTTAGTACCATGAACGAAATAAACGTTATGGAATTACATATCGTCAATTTCTTCCTACTCGCAACACTGCATCACGTTGTACGTCAACGATTTAGCACAATTGGTTTGATAAGCAACTGCATAGTTTCGTTACAATGTTTAAGGACATTGAATATTTCTTTAAGCAAATACGCCTCGTGGAGTGGAAAGATCAGAGCTGTATTTGACGAAAGGCCCTGAGATTTTTTTTTATTTTATTTTATTAACATTTTGTTACAATGTAAGTAACAGGCGACCTTATCACTTAAGAGTGATCTCTTCCAGGCAACCCATAGTAAATAGAGTAATTAGTTAATAAAGTTTATATAATATATCTTAGCTATATACTAGCGAATCGCCCCGGTTTCGCTCGCATGTATTGTGATATCTATCCTTTCTTTTAAGTTTGGTTCAGTAGTTTAGGAGTCAATCGCGGACGAACAACGTGACACGTAATTTATATATGTATATTAAGATGATAACGGGTTTAATAGCTTTCCTAGCGAGACAAGGACAATTTAATTTGGTTGATACCTATTATTTTAAAGTTAAAAAAAAATATTTTATTTAAATTATGTATATTTACATTTTGTTAAATTAAATCCTCTATCATCAAATACTATTAACTTAAAAATTGCTGTGCGGTTTTCAATGCCATGTTTTGTATATGTAAAGATTATCTAATTATTTTGGCTTTATATTTTTTACAAAAAAAGTATACCTTTGTTGTAGAAAATTGTGTGGGTATAGTACCCGCATTTATGTTTAGCGCTGGACGTATTGGTGCGAGAAAGACAACACGACTGGGACAACCAATCAACGCTCGCGCACACGACGATCACGCGCCCCGCGCGCCGCGCCGTTACCTCGATTTATGACTTCTGCGCAGGTTTCGTTCAGCGCTAAAGATTCGTGACGCGTACTATACTCTTTGGATGATCAGCCATTCTATTCTATTTATGATGAAATGGCAAAGGATCGCCTAATCGTGACAGGAAAACAATTCAAATGACACCTAATCGAAAGTTCTGACGTAACAAATATTTAAAAAAATCCGGTCGAATTAAGAATCTCATTTTGACGTTTAAAGTTCATAGTAAAATGTCATTACTGGGGCCCTACACAATATGACGCCGTTGTAACTATATCTGCATTAGCTTGTATAATTTTTATTATTGTCAATGACGTGACATTGACCCTTTCCGCGGGATTGTCACGTCTTCGTGTAATCCACGTGTCTTTTAATGATTACGGCCGTATCTATGCGTTTTAATTCTTTTTACTTTGCTACTTATATTATGAGTGAAATATTATTATTATAGAATAAAAACGAAATTGTTTTTGAGCTTGGCCATGAAAGCGTAAAATTATAAAAAGTTTCAACCCCTCGCGCAACCTTTTGGGCGTTGATTAAAAAAAAGTAGCCTATGTCCTTCTCCAAACTTTAGCCTTTGTACCAAATTTGGTTTTAATCGATTCCGTAGTTTTAACGTGATGGAAAGACAGACAGACAGAGTTACTTCAGCATTTATAATATTAGTATGGAAGTAAGGATATTCCATAACGTACTGTATACAAATCATACAATAACTCGACTGGGTGGGTACCCCCACAGTGCCAGACATTCTACCGCCTGAACAGTGATGTGAAAATGTCACTGTGCTCCGGTCTGAAGGGCACTGTAGCCAGCGAAATTACTGGGCTAATGAGTCTTAACATCTGACGACTCAAAGTGGGGAGCGTCGGTGTAGTGCACCCCTGCCCGGAGTTGGGCTTTATAGCAAAGTTCCGGGTAGCACTGCACTGGCTATGGGCTGGCGTTACTCTTACCATCAGGAGTGCGTCCAGCTCGTCTCCCCTCTTCATAGTATAAAAAAAAAAAATAAAACTCATAATGTCAAAAGTCGTATAGATTAATTCAGCAATAATATGCGTATATTACAACAGATAGTTTTATTTTGCTCAGAATTATAAACTATTTTAAACTATGATCTTCGTTATCGAGTCGCCATGTTTTGATAGTACTTATTTTTAAATCTTGTCGTTATTTATTAACAGTCAGAAAAAATAAAATGTAAGATATGGTTGTGTGTAGAGACTGAGGTTTAATTATGCCTTTTATAATGAGGTTCCTCATAGAATAGCGATGGGTCAGGCCCTAGGGGCAAGGACCATGGGCTATGTCGGACTTCTACCGACCAAAACCAATTTTTTATTTTAGTTTCGTCATACCAAAGGATGTGTAGCAGTGGTCAGAAGTACCTGGCTATACAAGAGTGTTATATTACCATGAATAGTGTAGACATTATCCCTGCTAATATTAAAAAGAATGCCAAAGCAACCCTACTGAACCCATTTTGATAGAGTTTTGTACAAAGATAGACTAGAACAAAACGTTAAATATAAATTAATAATAGGTACGAATAACTAGCAATTTTATTCAAGGCTATATTTAAAGTCAAAGTCGTAGACTTAAGCTAGTTAAATTAATAAAACTAAAATAATATTTAACATACTTAATATTTTGTTTTAAATAGTTTCGCGGTGAAGGTAAACTTGAACCGGCTGACATTTTCTTTAATATATTTCTTTTCCGCGATTAAATCTGTATCATATGTTTTTAGGGTTCCGTATAAGTAGCGTCACGAATCTTTAGCGGCGAACGAAACCTGCGCAGAAGTCAAAAATAAAGTATCGACGGGACGGCGCGGCGCGCGGGGCGCGGAATCGTCGGGTGCGCGAGCGTTGATTGGTTGTCCCAGTCGTGTTGTCTTTCTCGCACCAATACGTCAATTACGAGCGCGATTCTACCGATGCGCAGTTATTCTCGTCCACTTCATGCGTCCGATGGAACACCGGTGGGTTTTAGTCGGTATGGTCCATCTGGCGAGTCCGACCTAACCGCCTCCTTCTCCCCCGAGGAGGACGGTTCGTCTGGATTTCCCATCGAAAAAAGGGGTTTCGTAAACTAAGGGTAATTAACATGACCTTGCTACTAAGATACCGCTGTATGTTCGTCCATCTGTCTGCCACTAGGTATGTTCACTCTTATGAACCATGATAGCCACATATTTGAATTTTTTTATGAGATTCTATAAACGTATTCGTATGCCGTTACATACTAAAACAAATATTAAAATAAATATTTAAGTGGGCTACCAGTTACCACACAATAAACGTCCTTTTTTGTTCAATTTAAATAACGGTATTGCTTAGTAGACGCTTGAAATATTCAAAGAGTTCCGAATTTGTTTTATTCTCTATACTGTACTAAACCTTTCCTGCCTGAGTCCGACTCGCACTTAGCCCGTTATTTTTTTTAATTTTTGAGTGGGAAAGATTTAATTTGGCGAAAAATAGAAAGTTAAATATCTGACAGATGGTCCAAATTGAAATTTACTGAAAATACATTTTATTTAATGTAATATTTATGCGGTATATTTTTAAACAAAAAGTATTATTTTTTATTTATTTATTCTTAAATACTTTCTTATAGCTAAAGTTATAAATTTTGATGATCGATTCAATGATTGTATGAAATAAAACAAGAAATTGCTTTCTTAAGAAATCCTTTAGGAATCACGAACCTTTAAATCACAATCGCATTTAAAAAGGCAGGATTTCCTTTTAATTTAATTGTTATAAACTCACACTTATGGTGAAAGTGAAGGAAGTGATCGCCTTTCTACGGCGCCATTTTGAATCAAGGTAAGTTAACAATACAATAGCAGTTATATGTCACGTCGCGAATCTTTAGCGCTGAACGAAACATGCGCGGAAGTCAAAAATAAAGTATCGAGGGGAAGGCACGTCGCTTGGGGCGCGTGATCGTCATGTGCGCGAGCGTTGATTGGTTGTCTCAGTCGTGTTGTCTTTTTCGCACCAATACGTCAATTACGAGCGCGATTCTACCGATGCGCAGCTATTCTCGTCCAGCGCTAAACATTCGTGACGCGACCTACACCTAGTATAAAATGTTATTTTAGTGAAAGATACACTAATATATAATTAATAGGTTTGCCATCCATTGTTCTAATTTTAAGTTTTTGTTTGATTTATTGTTTTAGCGGCAGAACATATATATAACAGAAATATATTTTGGAAATTTCAACTAAGTATCTGGTTATTACGATTTATGAGAAGAGCCTGGTGACAGATCATGTATGATCGATCGGATAACGGGGTCTTTTTAATTCTCGATTCCTTTTTTCACGATTCTTTAACTTTTAGGCACAAAATCTTAAAGATGAAATAGTTTCTATGTGGTAGGCTTTGGTTATTGTTTTTTCAATAGATATACGAACATACACGCAGTTAAATGAATTAGTTCGATGTTTGATAGATAAATATACTTAATTAAGAAACTTTCCAAGCTATGCAATTTTAATAGTTTTTAAATTGACTCGAGCGTTCGGAATATCACTTTAATGTGCATTAGATATAACTATTAACAATCTCGATCATTAAATCTTTATGTAAACCAAAAAATAAACAAATGATTTAAAATATAGGTACCCATATATTATATATTGTATATTGTGCTATAATATTGTCGGTCAAATCTGATTAGTAAGTTTTTCTCATAAAATTAATTGTCGTTTTAGATGGTCATTAAGTATCATTTGGTAAGTAAGTGCACCGTGTATTTTTCCCTTTCCACCCTCCCTTATCCTATATTCCTTTAAAGGAGCATCTAACTTCCCGTCATAACAAAAAAAAATTATAAAAATACAACCGAATTAATTGTTTGAATGATTATTGTATATTAAGATAATATCTCATGGCCTAATTACTGAAACGTTATTAATATTTAAATTCGAGTTTCGACCCATTCAAGTGCAGACATTTTGACGGATCTGTATTGCTAACTGTCAATGTCATTCATTCGTACCTAAATCTGATTTACGTTACAGTAGTACTTCTTCTTAGATAAAAATATAAATCTAGTATTTTCTCTTAAGTCTAGACTCATGTAAGCCCTTTGTAGCAACAGTGACATGTCACAATTATGTGATTACATAATCTGTAAGTTGGAGCAGCGTTCTCTAATATCGTTAGAGGATTTATTTTAGCTGGTACCTAACATTTATCTTAAGAACTCAATTATAATGAGGTTCAATAAGTATTTTTCACGAAAGTAATTTACTGAGCAATTTATTAAAATCATGTAAATTTAATACAAAACAGGATCGCATTTTTCATGCAAAAAATAACCCTTACCTTATTAAAGAAAAAAAAAATAAATTTAATTAATTATCGATAAGTTAGAAAATTTGTAAGCTAAGAGGCCATTCTCCAAAAATATTTAAAAGCTTATACTTAGTTAATTTAATCAAATAAAGGACATTGACGTTTCTTTTATGCACCTACTTATAATAAATAAATCATAAGTAATTAAAACATCGCTCGATGAACGGAATCTTAACAATACAAATTAAATGATGGAATAATACCGAGGCATTTTTTTAATGTTATTATGCAAACTCGAGACAGGTTATTTACGTCAGTTTTTTACATATACATTTATAAATAGCGTTGTTTAAACAAGATGCTGACTGCTAAGGATTTTTCTAGAGCATTTAGAAAGCGTGCAGTAAGTATTTTTGGTTTTAAAACAAGTTTATAGGTTGCCTGTTTTAAATAATTTAACGTTGCGAAATTCACTACTGGTAACTCTAAAAATATTTTTTTTTATTTTGTTTTCGTGTTTTTTGCGTGTTATTTCAATAAAACAAAATATAACGGATTTTAGAAAAAATAAGTAACAAATAAACAACAATATCTTCTTAATCAATTTTGTGTGTTTGGAAAAAAAATAAAATCTACAACACATGGTTTTGTATTCAAAACGTAATTCCCGCCATTTCAAGATCAGCCGCTGTCATCATTTAATTAAATATGGAATTGCGCAGAATATTCTTGGCCGTATTAAACACAATGTGGTTCTTTTAATGTAGCCAGTGCTATGATCACAGAATACATAATTATTTTTGTATGGTATGGGTATGGTTTTGGGAACTTTGTTCACAAATAATTTAATTTTGGACAATTAAAAAACATAAGAAACGTACATAAATCAAAGATAAAAACATAATAGTCGCCAATAAAAAATATACTCACTTAATGGTTTAGTTAATTATTTCAGCTTAAAGGTCCATCTTGTAGGCGTGTGAAAACGATTTTTAATACGATACTTCGTATGATATGATTGTTTTCTAGTAAATTCCAAGCTATGCTAGTTTGTTTCAATACGAACAACTTGGGAACGGTTGAACCAATAATTATTTTAATTATGTTTATTTCAAATTTTTTTTGCGAATGTCAGAAGAGCTATTATGTCGAAAAAACTATATCGTAATTCGTATAACTGCGGGGCGTAGCTGGTTATACATATAAGCAAAGTTTGAAAGACATACCTTCATCCTAATATGTATGATCGAACAGGTCTTTGAACTTCGACATAGCAACAGCGAAAGATATCGCTTAATGGAATACATTTATTTCTATATCAAAACAAAAAAATTCTTATCTCCGGCAGTTTACACTGATTTAATTATTAACTTATTAACCGTTGTTTTAGCTAAGTAAAATATTTCGATGCTGATGTATAGCTACCAATGATTTGTATTATATTAATTTCCGTCTCAAGTGTTTATTTTGAATATTATTGATTGTACTTTATTGTTATTTTTAGATAGCCCAAGAGTTGTTGCCGGCTCAGGAAATGTTTTATTTTTTTACCATTAATGAAAATTTGAATTGAATAAATAATACGAAACCCTTATTTTGTTTCAACAAATAATCCCAAGTAAATAGTCCCAAGTAATGGTATTTTTATGATAAAAAAAATTATCATAAAAATCTAATACTTATTTTATTTTACATATCAAAATTTTTGAAAGGATTATAGTGAGTCGTTAGTCTATGGGCGTACGAGTATAATGTGTTCGACCAAAACGGCATTCATAAGGTATGAGCCAATCGACGGACTGGTGACGTAGCATCGAACGATCGCGAAAAACTTATTATTACATCGCTCAGCTGAGTGAGTGGCCAGTACGTTAGATGGCTGTCTATGCCAGTCAAAGATTCTTTTTATTTTTTTTTATCTAGTGTAGTTAGGGTTCCGATAGGACAAACATTCATTGAGTTTTATTAAGTAGCTACAATAAAATATAAAACAATATATTCCTAAGAAAATTATGTGTAGTTTTGGATATTTAAAAAAAAAGATGTCATTTTTGTACATTATATAATTTCTGTAAATTAATATGAAATTGTTATAAGAATATTATTTCTTTACATCTTGTTACTTAAAGATCGTTTAAGTAACTTTTCGTATTTGGGTGAATTAGTCTCAAAATATATCTAATAATTATAAATATAGCTTTTTATATCCGGATATGATCGATATATGATCGATATGGTCATTTGTTCTTTTATTGACCTCATAAATATTAAAACTTAACAGCTATGCTAATTATTATTGGTATTGCCCAAATTAACTTGGGCATACTATAAAAATTTTTTGGATGAAACTAACGCGGAAATTTGTAGATTAGGTTAAGTACATTAAATACAGTCATAAGACTAAATAAGCTACTCAAAAGTTAGTCATATAAAGGTAAATAGTGCAATATTTTTTCAGTAGTATTATTAGTTGGGAATACCCACAAATGTACACGTATTTGCAATATTTGGACTGACGTCATCGTTGCATTGAGTTGTAATACAGGAATTTCGATAGATTTCCTTTAATGAACCACTAGCTCTTAACTAACTTAGGTCGCATCGTATCAATAAGGCAAGCTAATATAGGAAATGAAAAGTAACCAACATTGTGCCTAAAGCCTGACTCGATAAATGGACTATCAAACACAAAAACATTTTTTTAAATTCAAACCTTAAATTTTTGAGATTCGCGCGAAGATTTTTCTCTCTTATTTTTAATTCTTTTGATATAAATATATAGATGAGAATATAAGCTACTATAAGTAGGATATTACAGACACTAGAGCTCCACCATCAGACTACGACTTTACAAGTCACCGATACTTGCGAACTCTTCCGCAATTAATCTCGCCAAATATCGCATTAATGTAGGTGTGCGATACGTTGAGATTTGAGGCCTTCGAATACCAATAGGCGGAAATTTCGCCACCAATACAAATTGCTCCTAATTTCTGTTCGGACATTCCGTCGCTAGTTATATAAGTGGTAATTAATAAGACGTAAACACTCTTTGATTCGAACAATGAACTGTTAGTTATAGATTTTTGAGATGCTTCGTTAATTGGGAACAGATAAACAATGCCATAAATACGCGTGTTACATCACAATTTTACTCACAAATCTTTTCATACAAAGAATGAAATTTACACCAATATTATAAAGAGGTATAATATTAGTGTAAATTTCATTCTATCGAATTCACGAATAAACTCTAAAAGTAATGGACCGATTTTAATAATTCATTCTTGGCGGAGCCATCACTGTCGGGAAAGGAATGATGTTATGTACCATGTTCTGAGGTTTTTTGACCAGTAGACTAGAACTATAAATCGGCATTTTGATTCCCAATGAACAAGAATTAATATATCTTAAATTAGAATTAGTTCATATTATATTAACGACCGCTTGGCGCAGTGCTTTCTGCTCGAAGGGTCGTGGGTTCGATCCCCACACCGGAAAAATGTATTTGTAATTTACATTTGTATTTTTCTGGGGCTGGGTGATGCTATATATTGTATGTATGTATTTACAAAAGAAAAGTATGTACATGTAATTTATTCCGTTATCTTGTTGCCATAACACAAGCTTCTGCTTAACTTGGAACTAGATGGCGCTGAAAATATTTATTTATTTATTTATTTTAGTTATATTAAAATACATCAAATAATTACATTACCAATACTAGTTAGTATTAATATCGGTAAACTTTTTCACAGATAAGTCAAGTTCTGGGAAGGCAATTTGACACACCATAGGCATGTGTGATTCACAGTGTTCCTGAAATAGCTAACAGACCTACGCATCAAATATTGAATGGGCTAACGATAAGGGAGATAAGATTAAGTTATCGATATTAAGTATCGCTGTTTGTGCGATGATAATTTTAACTTAGGAAAGATTGTTTATAGGTTAAATTAGAAATGGGACAGTTTTTGAATACGCTAGTTAAAAGAGACCCTATTCAGTGTACCATAGTGTAAAGAATACCAATCCTTTGTTTCTGTTCCAAAAATTATATGCAGGTTGCCTGGAAGAAATCGCTCTTTAGTGAAAAGGCTGTCCTTTACACTTAAATTTAATTAGAGTACATACCTCTTTTGATGAGGTTTCATTATGTAAAAAAAGCGTAAAAAAAATATTATATAATAAGTATTACTAATTTTCAAAGCACAGGGAACAAGAATTCAACCATTATAATATTTTTGTGATAGGTAAGAATACTTTGTAAACTCGAACATGTTAACACTTGTCAAATTGACATAGTTAATCTCGAAGACGTTATAAACCTAGTTTTCACATTATGCGGCATAATGCTTAACGTTGCACGTTTCAACTACAGCAAAGTTTAGCACAATCGAGCACTCTCAAATGTACTAAGTAGTGCTTTCGCTTGATCCGTGCAATTACATATGCAGTGTCAGAAAATATATGTTCAGCAGTGGACGTCCTACGGCTGAGACGACGACGACGACGACAGAAAATTATAATTTTTTTTAACTTGACATTGATCGAAATGTCACACTATGCTGTGCAATTGGAACACACTGACAAATGTCTATTTAAAATGTCCAGCAGTACGTATTTTCCTCGTACACTTGACATTGCTGCATGCCTAACCTATGTCGTAAGGAAGCATCGGGTGAATAGACAATGCTCGTATCGCAACACAAGACCGCCACATCAAGGCTCCGGCCACGTCTAGCTGAGACGTGTTGCAACATCGCCTGCGTTTGTTTACGATTTGGAAGTGTCTAGCTTGTAGCGTAGTTCTATCCCCTGCTATCCAAAGGATAAGAAAGAGAAGAAAGAAAGAACCAGTTTATTCCATATCCACAATGTATTAATTAATAGAAACTTATACACGAAAAAAGACAAAGGAAAATACTGCTCAGCAAATGCTGGACCGCGTAAGGCTCAGCGCTGATTTTCAGACACTCGCAAAGAGAAGTGTACAAAAAATACATTAAAATATATTAGGTAATTAAATAATATACCCACATACATACATAGATACACACAAAACATATTACATATTGTTCGTATATGCGTACACAGTCATATAGGGAATCTAGTATTGAACAAACTCCACGTAATTTAAGAATTAAAAATTTAAAGACACTATGAGTTCACATTTAAAATCGATATCAACCCTGTGGAAAAACCTAAGCAGGAGGTATTAGAAAAAGTTACCATAAAGAGAATGGCTAACTCGCTCGTGTTTCTAATAGTTTTGGGAAAATTTGCATCTGGCAATATTAAGTAATTATAAACGATTTTGCAGCTGTTTGTGGTACAGAATATTTCATTCAAGAACTAATGTTTTTATTTAGGCCCTATGATTTTAATACTGATTTATAATTCCGTTTATTACACTAACGCCCCGTTGGATTTCGTTGGATTTGGTCATATTTCTGTAAACAGGTACGTTAGCCTTAAAAATTAAATAGATGGGTACAGTATAGATTAAAAACAGTTAAAGTAATTTCTAAAATATATCGTAGTGACCTATGGTAAGGTCAAACTATGATTTAGAGTAACCAATAGTGATTATAAAACAAAAATCTGCCACGTCTGTTAGTCTAGTCACGGTAAATTTACCATCATTTTACCAATACTATAATTCAATTACTCGTATTAAATGATTTGAACTTGAAGCTAGTCTAGGTTTAAGTTTTAACTTAACGCTAGCTTATCGTTAATGCGAGTGAAAAAAGGATTACTGAATCATGTTACCTCGTGTTTAATCTGTTTTCCAATTAATTACCTTAAGGTAAGAAATTTGCGGATGTTTATGATTGAAGATCGTACGTACAATGCTCTGTTCTTCCTTCCTATGCAGTAAAGAACACTGTTGTTAATTTCTTTGTTCAATGTTCATTATACGCTACAATTTGACTTAGAGTTTGAGCACGGTTACATGAAAATTATATCAATATGATGATCCGAACTTGTACATAATGCCAATTGCCGATGCCTCATTTTCTTTTATGCCCTAGTTTATCTCAATCTTTATTCTCATCGTCATTTAAAGCCCACCAACACATTCTTGACTCACCACTATTCTATTCTATTTTAGCCGCAAAACAATTTGTTTTCCGCAATTATGAGTAAGAAAAATGGTGTGTTGCATGCTATACTGATTTCGAAAGTATCATCATTGGGTTTTAGTTAGTTATATTAAGTTATCGAACAAAAAACATAGTATTAAAAAGTCTTACAAAGAAAATGGCTTACTTAACAAACAAAATACATTTCCTAAAAGAAATCACTTCTAAATTAATTTACCTTAATGTTTATTATCTAAAAATATTATAATAATTAATCATAAAAAATAAAAAATTTTTTTTTTTTACTTCGTCATATAAATATATGATAATATCTACTCTAGAATTCTTAATAATATGTTTACATAGATCGAAGTGCCAATGAAAATATTATTCCTTCCTACACGCGTAAGTGATCACTGTTTATTCTACCCTATTATTGACGTCAACGCGGTTTTTCTTGCGGATTCGTCATCCATTTTACATCATCTTTATGTCAATAGCATAAAATTGGTGTAAATGAACCTTTTTCAAATGACAAACGTGTCGATACGTCAGATAAGACATTTTTTTACAGTGGGTTAAAACCTTAGTAAAGCCAAAACGACCAAAGATTAGGCTTTATGGCTCTGTACCATTGCCTTTCCTTTTAGAAAAAATGACACTACTACTACTTACTAAAGTCAAAGTCAAAAGTATCTTTATTCAATTAGGATTTAGGCTACATATTTTAGTAACACTTTTGAATCGTCACTGTGTTAAACACACTATTTTTAATAGGTCATAAGGTCGTATAACCTGTAATACACTTTCCCCAAAGTCATTATAAAATTTTCTCTCTCGGAAAAAAAACAATAATTCTTTACTTAAACTGACGATTAATATACAGTAACGATTAATGTACAGTCAACTATAAAATATAATGAACATAGTAAATAATATTTTGATAAAACTCAACACTCATAATTACTTAATAGAAAACTTATGTTGACTGTACGACACAACACTTACGAATTTAGAATATTTTACTGTTACAATAATTTGTAATACTGAACGTTTTCATCAACTTTTGTACTCATCTGTACTATATTTTACAATAAAACCTTTCAATAGTATACTAATTACTATTTAATTTGTTTATATTACGGTATTAGAACAAATTAATCTATGTCTTAATTACGTTAATACTTGGCTCATTAGATAACATCAATAATATTAATAAAACCTTATCGTTCCTTCACATTTGTATCTGGGGTAAATATTTACAGATAGACGTAAGTAATTATGACGTAGAATTATATCAATGTTAGCTATTCATAATAACTTGTAATAAGTTCATATAAGTGTACTCATAGTTGGTATTTTTTTTAATATTCTAAGGCTGGAATTACAAATGGACAAAGAGTTGATTTGTAGGAATAAGTCAGGTGCTAAATGCGCTTAGATCTTGACACTCAATTTCAAGATTTCACCATTCGTTTTAACAGTTAGGTAACGCGATATTTGATACTAAAAGTGCTAATACACTTTTGTACTCGACTGTACGATCTATTAGCAGTATAATTACGTAGTATTTAAAACAAAGTCGCTTTCTGTCTGTCTCTATGTATGCTTAATTCTTTAAAACTACGCGGTCGATTTTAAAGCGTTTTAATTTTTATCAAATAGTGATTCAAAAGGAAGGTTCATGTGTATAATACACAAGCTGTTGCTCGCGACTTCGTCCCCGTCGGACCTATTTCCATTATTATGATCATTTAAAGAGGAATAATTATTTTATTCTTATTTTTTTTGGTATCTTGAACCGTTTTCGCAGCGCACGCAAAGGAAGCCTTCAAAGATGAGTAATTTTCCCCGTTTTTGCGACATTTTCCATTATATCTTCGCTCCTATTAGTCGCAGCGTGATGTTATGTAGCCTAAAGCCTTCCTCGATAAATTGTCTATTCAATAAAAAAAGAATTTTTCAATTCGAACCAGTAGTTCCTGAGATTAGCGCGTTCAAACAAACAAACCAACTCTTCAGCTTTATATATTAGTATAGATGAATAAATGCGGGTAAAATCGCTGGGCACGGCTAGTTATATTCTAAGAAGGAATTCTGCTTTTAAAAATGCTATCTAGACTAGTGCGCAGACGTAGCCGTGGTTAAAAGCCAATAGGGTAAGGATTTATGATTATATAAGAACGTATTTACCTACATATTTCTTAGTGACCGCATACTTGGTTAAATATTTTTCATGCCATCACTAGTATTATAAAAAAGCAAGTTTGATTTTATTAGTTGCATAGTAAAAGTACTATATTGATTTGACTGAAGTTTGCAGATAGATTAGCTAAAGCAAGACATTGATTTTGACTAGTTTCGATATAGTTTTTGCGCAATTTCGAATAAAATTAAAGAAAATCTGGTTATGTTTCTACAGAAACACGGATGAATGATGTTCAATCTCCTTTATTAAAGTAGCTTAAGTTCTATAACTCGGTAAGCGTATTAATTTTTTTTTTACTATCGATGACGATCGCATTCGGATTAGGGTTTCTGGGTTTAATCTACCCGCATACTTTAGCCAAATCCATAAGACAGTTTATATCCCAGTATTGGTGATATTGATATTATAGTTAATAGATGTTTGTGTAGCAGCGGCCCAGTTTTGTCAGTTGCGCGTGAATTCACCGGCAACCAATCACCTAAAGGTATATTTTACGCTTGTAACACATCTCTTAAATATAATATCATTGATTGGTGAGTAAAACAGCGTATAGCAGTTGATGTATTAAAAAAAGAGCATTAGAAATAAATAGGTACATAACATAACACTTTTATTGTTATCATAGTTTTAACTACGTCAAAATTGATTGGACACGAAGTGGCTGTCATTAAATAAATTTATCTATTTGCTTATCTTTATGGTTTTACTAGACACGCCCTGCGGTTTCATCCATTTTCTATTCATGGTAATACCGGAATAAATATAATCGTATGTTAATCCAGGGTTAAATCTAACTCCATACTAAATGTAACCCAAATCCAGTGAATGGTTTTTGCATTAAGTACCTAAATGTCCACATATCCCCAAAAAATTGCGCATTCATATATACTAAGGAGTCTCGAAACTGTTTCTTTGAACATATTGTGTCAAATAATACCTGCCTTAAATGTTCAATTCGTTCATTTGTTCTGCATTTGCCAAAACGCAAGGTCACATCAATCTAGTATCTACCCACTTCGTATTATGTAACGTCTCGCTAACAATTTGTAGAAGTCGGCAGATCGATGCCTCATGCGGCTCTATTGAGTTCAAGGTTCACGTAATTTCTTCGAGATCTTTCTTTAGAAATTAAGATTAAAACTTATTAATGCGATACTGTCTGAAAATACGGGGTCAAATTAAAAAAAAACTATACGTTTCTAGAATGTGTAGTAATCTATGTTACTATTCTAAGCACTCACTGTTTAAACAATCTTAAAGGAAATAATGGTCATTACGAGAAACAAGATTGTAAAATAATTGTTTGCTCACACATTGCTTCCATGACCTATCCATACATCTGACATAACTAGTTTATATTTTATTCCAAAAATGGAATTCATTGATCTATTGACATTTTTCAATAATTAATCAGTCACTGTTGAACTCTATGCCAACAGTATTTTTTAGTATTCATTTATGTAAAAAATACTAATAGGACAAGGACATAAGGATATTGGTTGTCGTGTTTGATGCTAAATTTATAAATTGCCAATTTCCTGTTTTAATAGGATAATTGAACGATAAATATTTTCCAATGAGTGTTATCTATTAGATTAAAAAACAAACCTATAATGTTCATATCTTATTTTCAAACTAAATTTCTAAATTTTAAAAGTAAATTCTTTATTTGTATTGATTTTACTGAATTATTTACTATAATAATTATTAATAACAAACCACCATAGATAGTAAATTTACAATTTTATATCATTAAAATATTTTATCTGTACATGTATCGTGCCTAGACAGATAATAAGAATGCTTTTTTATCTGCGTAATAACCTTACAACAAAGGGTACCTACTACCTATGTCGTATATAAATACAGTTTCGCAGCACGGAAACTAAAATATGAATAAATAAAGGATGGCCAAACGTCACGAGAATCGAGATTCTCTGCACAAAGACATTTTTCAAGGCAGAATTTGTATTACGTAATATCTTCAATATTATATAATTTAGATAACAAGTAAAAAAGGACCTTTTGTATTTATGTAATTAAATTAGTAATCACTACATAGGTAGTATAAGACAGTCGCTTTCTGCCCCTATGTATGTTTAAGTTTTAAAACTATGCAACTGATTCTTTTGCGGTTTTCTTAATAGATAGAGAGTAAGGTTTATATTATTTAATACATGCATAATATTTGCGAGCGAAGCCGGGGGCGGTCGCTAGTAAGAGAATTTTTTCTCTGGTGAAGGCGCGTAAATTGAATCGATTATCGAAATGACAGCTGTCTATGCATTTATTGTTGCTAACTTAAATAATTATTGATAAGGAAAATAGAGTAAATATTTCGCAAATAACCTTCATACTCAAAATCTTTCCTTAATTCAACCAAAATAATTTCTGTATTCGATATTTTTAATGTAGATCTCAAAAACAGGCAGTTGTTTAATCGAAAAATTAGTAGGTACTGGCATAGACTAATTTTTATTCAAATTGAGAATTTTTAAATATGTACGCAATATAATTTCAATTTCAATACACATCAGTGTTCTAGAATTAAATTTAAAGTTTCATCAACTAATGATGAAATGTAGTTTACGAAATATTTAACATTGAGCGTCGCTTATGTAAGCGCGGTTAAGATAACAATGCATAAGTTCTATCAATAACAGCGATATGGCTGCTTCAGATTATGTGAGCGTTATGTATCTGTGTACTTTAAATCTTTTATGTAATTTTTCTTATCTATTTTAAATTCCTTTGAGGAAAACCTTTGAAACATCTTAATAAAAGATTGATTAGTCTCAAGTTTCATCGATGTATTTAATTTGGAGAAATGTTTAATTGTGAATTTATTAAAATGACAAAATATATTTGAAAGTAAGATAAAATTGTTTAACTAAATGTGCTCTGTCTAAATTTATTCATATGCATTTAGGATATTTACAGTAAAAGATGTACAACCCTACAGGCTACAGTTTGTGTTAAATAAAACCAAATATTATTGACATTAAGTTTATTAAATAACCACATAACTTACTGAGATTCCACACACGTCCAGCCCTATATCCTATATATACAGTACGGGCCGCTTATCCTATATGTACATCATGTGCGGCACATGTTCATCACAGGTATTAACTAGTTGTTTAGGGCCCTCCAACTTCCTCTTGATATGACCTCGTGAGGTGGGCTGCAGCATCTGTGAGTTGACGGAGACAGCGACGCAGACCGCGCAGATGACGCCTGCAGTTAGCTGCAGCACGAGCAGCAGACTCCCTCTCATCTTCTCCTTCGATACCAGAGTCCCCGGCCGCACTGGACGCGTCACTCTCTGTATCACTCATGTCTGACACTCTCCGTCCCCTTTCTACGTGCTCTTCCTCAGCCCCTGCCCATAACAGCTCAGTCTTCAAATCATTCAGCATAGCGAATAGGCTGAATGGATCATCATCGCCCTCCTGCTGTAGGTTCATCAACCTACTCGGCACTAGCACTGTCTCATCCATGGTGTTCACCATTTTGACGAACTTTTCCATGTCATTGAGGATGCTCTGCTTGGAGAACTCGGTGTCATCATGTCTGGCGATTTTTCGCAAGCTGTTCCTGTGACAATAGAAAGCAAAAATCAATAATGTGTACAATAAATCTAATCA
>JADANM010006098.1:8963366-8979225 GCA_026213755.1 Eurema hecabe
TGACAATAGAAAGCAAAAATCAATAATGTGTACAATAAATCTAATCAATGTTTTAAATAATAATATTATGAGATCATTGATCACATTGGTAATCGTTTAAGTGGTGATAGCATGGAATTAACATTTATTATTTATACTTAGCAATTTATTTATTAGATGTTAAAGAACTCTAATTTATAGAATTAAAAAATAAGTAGAACTATTTTATAAATAATATTAAGTAAAACAAAGCAGATTTTTCTTTTTATACCAAATTCCACCAAAATATTTATGAGATGTCTATACCTATCAATTTATGAACCTTTTTAGTTACGATGTTTTTTATTTTTTTAATATCAAGTATTAGCTTTATAAAATAAAAAACAATAACTGTAGATAACACATTAATTCAATTCTATTGTTTATAAAAATGTAAACAATAATAATTATATTAATATTTATATGGTTATATAATCTTATAAAGTACTTTGTGTTTACTCTATATTAGTTGCAAAAACTGATGGTATAATTAACTATGATTTCATTGTAATATGAACCTTTAGTTGGAGAAACTTATAATATAATTAAAAATATAATCATAAAGCTTAATTTGATATGAAATTCTAAATAATCTAAAAGATTACTTGAGCACAAAGAAAGCAAAAAGCATTTTGTATATTGTTATTATTATTTCGAATTGTTAATATAAATTTTAATGAGTATGAAAGTTCTTGTAAGCAGGTTACAGTTACATAAGAATCAAATTAATTAAATTTCAAAAATGTCGAGCTCAAAATTATACATAATTGTAAAGGTAAATACAAAGCTTTGATATATGTAAATATTTTCTTAATTTTCTACTACTAAACTTTTATTATTACTTTCTAATTACTAAACAAAGGTTTAGTACATTTATAATTTAGACTGGTAAAGCATTAAAAAAAATGTTTTTCAATTGTTTATGATTGAAACAGCATGAAAATAGTAATCAATCTGAATAATAGGCATATTGTTTTGTATTGGTAATATATTTAAAAATGAAAATTCAACTTAAGATCTGCCATTTTTGTTATCAGAATGAATCATTCAACATCAATGGAGCAATTGTATAAGTTAAGTTTGTATTATTACATAAAGAAACTCATTCATCAAGCATCAAATTCTTGTTTCTGTCGAGTTGTTATCAGGTACATAAAAATATGATACTGAAAAAATACAGGTTTCAATTAGATTCAAGGATAATGTTACTAATTCTGAGATGGCAACTCATTCTTTTATTTCAATCATAGAGATACAAGCAAAGTACTGACTCTTATATCAATTTCGCAATATGTATAAACTACTATGCGAAGCAGTTTTAATATTTAAAAAATTGTTATAGCAAATGTTTAATTTTTTAAATAAATGTAGCCTTGCAGTTAACGAAAGTATTACCTTGCTTTCAAATAGGTCATGTTAATATCTTGACCTCATAATGGTCATTTTTACACACATAAATAGTTTAATCTGATATCATGGAAAACATACACTAATTTATATTCAAGGTGTTGGCTGGGTGCAACTTGACTGTTTAATTAGAGACTTGATATGAGAATTTGGTACTTATTTAACGAGTTGAGATTAAAGAAACACATACTTGATGCATTATGTAATAGGACACCTATCATTAAGTTCAATTTACTTTGAAATGAAGTGGACCACTGAGTCACCATAGGGCGCACGCCCAGAATATTCTTATACCCTAACCTCGTTTCAATTCATGCGTTGGTTCACTGGATGCAAAAACTAGTTTTAACATAAAATTCTCAATGATTAGAGTGACACAAATCGCACCTATAATAGCCAGCATTGCGTCAGTTCATTGAAAACTGATGCTATTATGTCAACGTGAAAGGAATTTGGTATTTCAACACAGATTAGGTTCCGGACAAATCATCAATATTAATGATTATCACGTTTATAATACTGTCGTGTCCTATTCAAAAAACACTTTGTGCTAATGTGATATGCACCAAGTGGAGGTCTAAAACGAAAAAGGGCCGAGGTCAAGAAAAATGCGTCCGTACCTGCTGTTCTCCAATTTAGTCGAAATATCAGTGTTGAAAGACATCTTGTGGTATTTATATTTGTATAAAAATATCACTGAACACACACCCTTTTATTTCACTTTACTAAATGCTAGTAATTCTAGCTTACGAAATGTCGCGAAGACTGATTTCACCAATGATCAGACACAAACGACCGCACACTAGCGTATGATCTGACGTTTGGCTGGAAGTGGGGAGCGCTCTTGGGTTTTTATATGACGCCACGATCATACGATGCGATGCGGGCTACGAAAAGCGTTATCGCACTATGTATAATATAGCATCTCGAATCAGACGTATTTATATGAATTGATGAATAAAATCGATGTTTATTTTGCTTAATTATACTAGATAAAAACTATTTAGAAGAAAAGTTTAAACACGAAGCGAATAATCGTGCAATAAAATATTATCAGGCGTACAGCGCGTGCCCCCGAATCACACCACATGATATCGGGCTACGATTGGCTGAATTTAAACTATGGATTTTTTTCATTGGTTCAGGCGCAAATTTTTGTAGGGCGGGGTATTCAAAATATAAATGTATTTTTCCGACAGTATATTATTTTATAAATGTACCTGATTTTAATGATATAGGTACTTTTTAATAATTATAATAATTTATGTGTATGTAAAATCTGTAGGTAAATTATATAGACAAATATAGTGGTCAATAAATTACATATTTCCTGTTTATTAAAAAGTTTTAATGAAATTTTGCTGTAAGCTACCTACTACTTTTTAGGTAGGTAGGTAGTTAGGTCCAGTGATAGGTATTTGCCTAACAATAGCAACATTCCTCAATAATAATGAATTAAGTAGGTAGGTAGCTTTCCTTAAGTAAATAAGGTGAAAGGCCTTTGCATAATATACTGGCATTGTATTCAAAAATTTGACCGATTACTCCTATTTACACCTATGTTTAATTAATATCGCATATCAATTAGGTAATTTAAAAGAATACATTTATAATAACAAAGCAAAGTACCAAACTATTCGAACATGTACCTATTTAATAAATTAACAAAATATCGTATATTCGTTAACTAGGTACTTAGTTGTTTATTGAGATTGTCCTTTAGTTATTCTTACGTAGAGGTTTTCTAATTAATCTGTATTTGGTAGCCTGCTCGCAGTTGTTAATTTTTTTTATACCCAAACATATTATTTGAATTAACACGTAATATTATTATGTTTAAAATAGGTAGGTCAATACGCCAGAAAACATGTATTTCTAGCTGATAATTTGATTTTGTTTTGATTACGCACGGTCCAAGTTCACAGGAAAGTGACACACCCACATTTCGTCATTTTGTTATTATTGCAATGTTTCTGCATCAGATTCTGTTTATTATTCGCAATACGTTGACTACAGCTGAGGCCTGAGGGTCATCTATTAATAATAATAATATTATAATGACGCCGCGCCCCTCTTTCGTTCATAAACTTTTATTAATTATAAGACTCGGAAAATAAGTTGTTCGAGCAAGTCGTAAATATAATTTGGCTTTTCGCATATTAATTATTATTGGATTTTTTTTTTCCAAACAGTGTTCATATTTTATATGTACATAACTACATAATATCATACAACTTATAATGTTACTAACATACATATATTAAGTATTATGGTTTAGGGCGTAAATATTACTATAGGTATTTTATTGCCATACATTTTTCCCAAAAATTAGCGTGGACAATTAACCACATAATTTTAAAATTTTATTTGGTCGATATTAAATACCTAATAACTTTTCTGAGTTTAGAATTTGTTATGCACTCATTCAGTGGTTTCGCGATTAGGGCGACATCTCGTTTTACGCCAGTCAAAAAAAAATACTTTGTTTTGTTGCTTCTTAAATAAATTTACCTTAATACAAAAACTTAATCCATTCCTCGCAATGGATACTTTAATTTACAATAAAGCTTTGATCTTTTTAAATAAATATAAAGTTTGAAGCATACAGCGACATCTAGTTCATTATTTTAATGTAAATTCAGTATTTGAATTTATAAAATAGTAAATATGTACTTGTTTATGAATAAATCACTAGATGGCACTGTTTTAAAGTAAAAAGTGTATTTCATGCCGTAAGATGTCGCTGTAATTATTATTATGGTTTTTGATTAAAAAAAAATTAATATCATGTAAACACTACACAAAGAACTTTAAAAATCTTTGATTATAATTTTAGGCATTACTTTCAATTTGGTCTTAGTCTTTATAATAATAGAAAATTTTTGAACGATTCTATGATGAGATATTACTTTGTATTATTTTCTGCTTCCTATGTATTATAATATGTATTATTAGATTGATTTAACACTCAATAAATTAATGAATCGAAATAGCACATAGATGCAAAGAAGTGGTAAGTTTTCTTCACCCCGTAAATAATACAATAGACAAATAAATAAGAAATATTGAAATATAAATTTTAATTAAATAGAGGAAGTAATTGCATTCATACTCAGATTATTATAATCGCAACATTCATAGTCATTTATACATATTAATCATTTATTAAATTGTTTCTATAAATGTAGTAATATTCGCGCGTATATAATCCGCTTTAAGTGCGGAAAATGTTGTAGCCGAGTTTATTCTACAATGTTGCCCTATCATAATAATATGTCATAGAATAAAGATTATTATTTGCATTATTTTATGATAATTATGACATTTAGTTGATAATTTTTAATCTGAGTTAAAGTAATAAGAACCCAGGGTCATTGAAAATTTTATTTTTAGTTGCAATAATTATAATAAACGATAAACTATATTTTATTACTTGTATATTTCAATAGAATGTCTGTCATAATACGATTTCAATTTACCTAATTTTGTTTTTTTTACCAAATTCGTCATTTGGTATAATAATCGTCAAAAAAGTTTAGCGATTGACGAGAATAGCTGCGCATCGGTAGAATCGTGCTCGTGGGTGCGAGAAAGACATCACGACTGGGACAACCAATCAACGCTCGCGCACATGACGATCACGCGCCCCGCGCGCCGCACCGCTACCTCGATATCTTATTTTTGACTTCTGCGCAGGTTTCGTTCACCGCTAAAGGAAATTGACGGTTACTATACAGATACACATTTGACAGTGACATTAATCACTGTCAAATCTGTCAATTAACACGAAATGAGAATTGAGATTCCATTTTCAAAAAAAGGAAAACCTCAATTTAATCTGTCCAGGGTTTATCGTAGCCAAACAGTTAGTAGATCTCTCGGCTTTAATTCAAATACGTAATGAAGATGAAAATGCGATATCAGTGCAAGCAAAGTTTGCAGTCATCTCATCGAGCGGCCACTTTGCGGCCTGCGGTCGCTAATCAAATTAAGCTGTGGATACAGAGCTGGCTTTTACGGAGACGGTTATGTTTTTGAATGTTTTTTTTTACGGACAGTGATATTTGGCGGCATTTTGAAAAGAGGTAATTGAGTGGGACTTTGTAGCTTTTGGTCGAACATAAAATAGTACGACTATAACATGTTTAAAATTATTCTAATAAATGTATTCATAATAAGTATATTTGTAAATAATACAGTGCATACGTTTGTGTCTTCGTCTTTTTCTTTCTCAATTTTTTACTGTTAAAGTGTCTTATTGTAAAGTATTTGTTTCATGTATGTGTTATATACTCTTCAATATTAATATCTATTTACTCTTCATAGTAAAAAAAAAAATTCCAATACATTCCGAAATGCATTACGATTTGTCCACTTATATTAGAGCGTTAGTTTGACATAGCAGTCAAAATTCATACCATGTTCTGAATCTGGGCTAAAAAACATAGAACTTGAAGCTTCTAAATAATGATAGCTTTGTAAAGAATTGATTTGAATGTTCTTATCTTTCAAGCAAGCCGGAAAGAAAGAAAATAGACAAAAAAAGAAAATAAAGTCGTTAAAAAGGTCCATTTCCCCAGTATGTGAGCATGTGGATATTTAAGCGATTTCATGGATGGATACGAACGATTATGCAAACAGCAGCCCGCTTTGATTCGTGAGTGCCGACTGAGGGCACAAAAATATATCAATTTCATTAGTCTGTGTCAATATCGTATGAGCATACTTGTATAGAGCTCTGATTATGATCAAAAACTGGCCAGGCGTGAGTCGGACTCGAGCACTACGGGTTACATATACTAAACCAATAAACAATTAAATTATTTTTTTTATAATATTAATAATATTATGGTATTGTAACAGCTACGCTACCTGATTATTATTTTATTTAGGTACATCTTTTCCTTCCTTTCAGTTACCTGGCAGATCGCTTTGAATGATATGATCGCCACTTACCGTATATTTTCTCTATGAAGTAAAAAAATAGTTACCTATCTTTTTTAATTATACAAATCTATATAATTTGATAATTCTCGTTGGTACTTAATTTTGCTACTTAAGTCAAATCCAACAAAAGAAATTCCGCGAAACGTTCCGCCATTGACGTCCAACAAATACTTATATATAAATTTGCATATATACGTCCTATTTAATTATTGTGTATGATAGTGGGCATCTTTCGCCCATGAATAGTTGCAAAGCTAACTGCCTCACGACTGCGTTGCCGAACTTTATTATAGGAAAAAGAAATTATTTTTATATGCTTAATAAAGCAAAAGGGAAAATATGTTCCAACTGTATTCTCATTTACCAAACGATACGCAACATCTCTAATGAAAAATTGATTTTCTTTTGGTCACTACTTGACCCTGATTTTCCGTGAGAGGATACCCACCTCGACGAACCGGCCCCATTCAGTCTAACGATAACACAACCACCTCACAATAACCCGATACATAAATCTAAAAGGCTACGACCAATAAAAACAAATACGAAATTTATCTCCCCATTATTATCTGAGAGAATTACAATAATAGAGAATAAATTAATTATTCCGCCCAGCGCCCGAAGTGCTGCGAATTCAAAGCTATAAAGCTTTATAATACTGGCCTTAAATTTTCTAAACCCAGCTAAAATGAAATCGCCGCCGAGAAAAAGGGGTTTCCTTTTAATACCTATCACAAAATGCTTCGAGACAATAATGTGGGATTCGTTGCTAGATATAAATTTCCAAATAAAAATGCGTTCAGTTCGAAAGGGGTGATGTTCTGTCGATAAGTTAACCTTAACAGTTATGTTAGCCTGAAGCGATTAGACCGATTTTAATATTTTTTTTATTACATTGTATTGTATTTTTGTGTATAAGGTATAATATTCTTACGTCACTAACATAGAAATCTAAATAATAAGATCAATATAATCCTAATTATTGTTGCAAAATTTCCACGCAATTCCGACTTAATCACAAAGACACATAATTTAATAGTTATGAGACTGAAAAATAGATTTCAACAGAGTGTTGGAATCTCATTTTGTTTTCTTAAACATGGTCCTTATTTATCCACTTGTCCGAACCTTATCCTTATAGGGTACCAATGGGCTTCCTGGAAAAGGACTAAGGATTATGTCGGACTTAACTAACTATAAACATATTAGTTTTGCTTACACCAAGTCACGCGTCATAGGTTGTCTGAAACAGATCGACTATCTGCTGCTGTTTTGTTCGCAAATATTTTAAGAAATAATTTATAAGAAATAAAATTATATTTTATCTATATTGTGTTACATTATTTAACAAGTCGATAAATAACTATATCGATAGGTTTCCCATCCCTATTTCAAGAGCAAGCCACAGAGCGAGGAATATAAATGTTAAGACGGGATGAACAAATAAACCGGACCGTTTGTTTCAGACGAAATAATACAAAAATCATTTTGATACTCATTTACTTAGTCTTAAGAAATGGAAAAGACGTTTCGTTCGATGGTATATAATATAATATAGGTATATAACAAATAGTTTTTTTAAATTAGTTTTTTATTCAAATACCTTTTCAAAATGTGTAATATGTACAAAAAGTTTAGTATATCACTAAGAATATTACGATTTACGAACCAACTTAAAAATGCAATTCATCTATAAAATATGCGACCATATATGAAAACTACAAACAAAATTTATTTATGACATTATTTTATTAAGGCGATTAACACAGATGAACATATTATTATCAAAATTTAAAGATCATTAACTAACACACTCGTGACACCTCATGGGCGGCGATGATCACTTGATCACCATCAGGTGAATCTTTTAAAAAAAAGAGTAACACTACTAATGTTAAAGTAATGGGTAATAACTAAACATATTGTCTTAATTAAAGTCTATATATAATAACTAGATAGCAACATAGGTCAATACTACATAAAGTACATAACGGTTACTTTAAATAAGAGAAACCCGCCGTTCTCCAGGGCGGGCGAGCGGGCGGGCGGGCGGCCGTCTGTTGACACAGCTAAGTGAGTCGCTCGCTTCATTTGCATTCCGCTTAATCCTCGTTATGAATAAAGAAAAATTCTCCAAGTATTCCGAAGCTCGCCTAATGAAGAACGCCGCGGGATTACCGCCCGCCCGCTCGCGACATTACACTTTTAATTTGAACGAATCTTATTATTTTCTTTTGTTGATTTAAGCCTCGGCACCGGGAGACGGGACGGACGTGACCTGCAGTGGAAAAATGCGATTGCCATCTAAAGCCAACCGTTTAAATGAACGAGATTGGAGCTTAAAAAGTATAATGGACGGGGGGCGATCTTAGGGGCGCAAGATGGCCGATCTCAGATTGAGATGAGACCGCCCGCCCCCCGCGGAGATCTCATATAATTAAGTTATAACTACACGTGGAAATGTAAAGCTATTTGATGAGTGACGTGGGGAGTTTCGTCATACTTATACGCTGTCTAACTCTAAGGATAATAGTTAGTTTTAAAGTTGAAAATTATAGATTGACGAATATAGAAAATTAATGTAGATAGATGGAGGTACACCTACATTGCGTTTTACATTTAAGAATCTTTTTGATTAAAGATAAAAAGCGTTTGGAAATGTTCGGTTTTTTTTTGTAGGTAAACATCGAACGTCATATTATCATAGAATTATCTACTTAATTAATATTTTACTTCAAACAACGATATTCGAATAAGGGTGAAAACCTTTATAGACTATACAGTATACCCACAAAGAAAACATAAAATTAGCGACTACTTTTAAAAGCTCGAAGCCAGACCGCAGCTCATCCAACTCGCCGATCGCGAAAACTGAACGAAGCTTTTAAAGCTTTTCCTTTGAACGGTTCCGCGAAAAGTTGTCGCGACCGCAACCCCACCTGGGGGCTAAAAAATATCCTATAAATGAACCGCCTCTTGAGCCGCGATATTTCTGCCATACTTCCGAACCTATAATCCTTCATAATCACCTTTACAAAGCAAAGATTAAAAACGATTCTCGCCCGCCGCCCCCGGCGTCTTTTATATGCGAGACAGCGAAAAGTAAGATTAAATCATTATTTTTCTTAAGCTCCCGAAGCTTTTTCTCCGCTACGCTAAGTTTTTTTCGCTCGGACTTTTGATACGAACGATCAAAGACTTGTGTTCAAATTTACATAACATTCTTAAATAAATGGGGTCTTTCGGCGCAATTTAACACGAACCTAATGTTTTGTATAAAGCTTATTAATACAGCTCCAGATTGATGTTTAGTTTACTAATTTATTCAAATAGCGTGGTTACGGTCTGGTCTAGTTTATAATGCGAGGTTCGGACTGAAATATACTACATGGTATTTTTATTAAAATTCTGATGACATGTAAGAATATATGCAAATGGTTTTGAATATTTGATGAAAGCAAAATAAATCAATGCTCGTATCAAGATGTTTATTTTGTCTAAGATAATAAAATAAATAAATTAATGAACTAAATGAATCAAATTACTTAGAACATCTGTGCAGGAAAATTTCATTATTTTTATTTTAGTACTAACAGACCCGACAACTACCCATTTTATTTTGCTTAAGATCCATCCTCGTACTCCAAGGAATATTTCTAAACAAAATCATCGATATCGGTTCAGCTATCGATTTATGCATTACCACCAAATCAAGTGGATTCGTTTAAATATAAAATAACATTTTAAATATATGTCACATAATATTAGCAGAAGCCTTACTAAGCGTTCGCTGTTTAGTTAAACCTAACCTACATGTTTACACAAACCTTAAACTGTTTGATTGTTTTAGGCGCAGGTATTTAAGCCAAGGTAAAATATGTCTCTACTTACCGCTAGTTTGAGCTCAGCTTAAGTTTTACAACTTAGATACTTGGACGTGTAAGTTAGTTGTAGTATGTGAAACTTATCGATAACGGGCTAACTTGTTGCGGGGATTAGATCAGAAATATATTATTTAAAGTTTGTTAGTAGCTTTAAATGGTTTTTAATATGTTTTATATTATATGATTATTTATGCTCCGTGTAGACGGGTAATAGGCTAATAGTATGGTTTCATCATTTGTCTAAGACAAGACACAGGTTTTGATTCACTTTAAGAATGATTTTTTACTTGAATTTGAATGATGAACTTTAATTTAATAATTTATTATTATATATGAAGTATACGAATAAGTTATACTTAAGTGGAATAACATCCTGAACGACATAAAATGTTTATAACGATCTTATATCAATATTTATAGAGACGAAGCCGTCGTGCGAAACTAGTATGCAATAAACGTTCTTAGATGCTTCAAGTTCCAAGAAATACAAGTAGGTTAATCGATAGAGCTAGCAAGCGTCGTCCGCATCACAGCACCAGTTTATATAAAGCCTTCGACGCAGCACTGGTAAGCTCAAGAACTCAAGTCCACAAAGCTCCCAGTATCGATCAGGCAAATAAAACTGTCTCGCCGCATTTAACTACACTACATTACCCGCGAAGGTTTTTCAATCTATCGCCAATAAGCAAACACCGAAGGGGTATTTAACTTAATTTTTGAAGCCTTAATTGGGACAGGAGCAGAGGAATTTCCGCACAAAAGAAGCACTTAAACGAACGGCAACACCACTCGGCTCAAAATAAACTTATCTCGATCGGGCAAGGGTTAAAATGATTTGAAAGCAGAAGGCACCTAATTGTCAGGTGGGCGCCGTAAGGGTTGACGTTGTGATTCAATCAAGTGCTACTGTTCTGCTAATAATGTTACTTATTGAGTTTTTGAAGGCAGGATGCGGCCTCGACGTTACTAAGTCTGGCGAATGTAAACAATGAAACGTCGCTAACTAAATACAAGCCAGTTTATGAGAATAATATTAGCGCCTGCTGTTTAGAAAAAGCAATGTTGCTCGAAGGAAGTTTTGCTCGGTATTTCTGTGAGACTTGAGTGATCAGTGTTCTACATTGATCATCTTTAAATTTTATTTAATTCTAACTATTGTTTAATAGGTAATAAAATAAATAAAAAAGAAATTCCAATTACGACCCATCACAAATATGAAAAATAGCAAGCATAATATTTAAAATTATATTTGACCTGATATACTTTTATAATGAAGTTAAATACGTTCTTGTATTGGAACGAAATGCATTGCCGTGGGTAGATATTATATCGTGGCCTCTGCCTACTGATTCATAATTGGGTCATTCCTATCAGGTATCCACTTCTTCGAGTCTAAGAAATAGCATATAACGATATGCTTAAAATTTGTTTAATAATATAGGTACTATCTTTATATTTAGGCGTCTCTTAAAATCGTTGATATATTAAAAGTTTCTCAGTATTTCTCTGTCCACACATACATAATATAATGTATGTAGGGATGTTTATAATGTATAAATTGCTGTAGCCTAGAAAAAAAAAGGATTACAATTTAAATTTGGAGTTTGTAATTTGATAGTACATATGTATTTATTTATATCAATTTCCAATATTCTTTACGTGTAGTAAATAATTTATACATAAAAAATGAATTTGACACACACACACAATTTGTGCATGTGTGTGTGTGTGTGTGTATACACTATAAGACTGCAAGCTTTTACTAATAATTTGAATATATAGGAAAAAAACAAGCTCTAATAACAAACACTTGTTCTATTTCAGTGAATTCATTAACAGATCAGCGTTTTGACAGTATTAGCATAATAAACCTACAAGGGCCCATCAATCAAGCAGATGACTTCTTTCAAAGGGCTTCTAAGCCCTCACTTTCATCTGGACTTTCCCGCTGAATTTAATGATAATTATGCAATACGTTTTTGTTAAATTGAGCCCCGCAAACACGATAGAAAAAATATATTTGCATGCTACAAACATAAATGATAGAGAATGGTATTAAATATGATTGATATTTCGTGTGGCGAAGATTTTTAAAATATAATGAGTTGGAGAGGTGATTAATCGAAAATGGCTTTAAAGTTTTAATAAACTACATTGGTTTTTAGAATGGTTGACTGCGTACGATATTGTTACATGCGTTTTGCAACTTTGAAAATAAAATATTAATTTGTAATTTAAAATCAATGTTATAAATATTAAATTTAAAACCTAAAAAAAATGTAAAAAAAAGTAAAAAGAGTACGGGCTCGTCCGGGATTTTAACCCGGGACCTCTCGCACCCAAAGCGAGAATCATACCCCTAGACCAACGAGCCGTGTTGATAAAAGCGATAAAAAATAAACACACGCTTTGAAGGCTCTACGTCACATACATATGTTAGGTTATTGACCTAAAATGGAAGATAGTGATTTCATGTGTCAATAGCATAATATGCTAACATATTATGTTGGCTACAAGCAACTGTATCCATTTTCTCGAAACTATGACGTCATTATACATTTTCATATTTTTAAATAAACTTCTTACGATTCAAACATTAATTGATTATATTATTTTCTTTATGGTAACATTTTTAGACTAAGATAAAAAATGTGTATATGTAATGTGTAATAGTGTATACTAGTATATATGAAAGGAGTTTTCTTTACTTGACATTATTTTCATTCATAGACAGTAGTTTTGACCAAATATTTGTTTTAGTGTCATTGTTAAAACATCTGTTAATTGCGTCATTAAAATAATAAGTTATTAAGTAATTACACAAATTGTTTAATTATAAATCGAAATGCTTAGCAGAATTCCTTACTAATTTTGGGTATTCTTAGTATAGATTAGATCAAAAAATTACCACATAGGAAAATTTCAACAGCAGTATTATCATGGAAATGAAAACTACACTAGCTAGTATAATATCGTTATTACATAGTATAAAACAAAGTCGCTTTATCGTCTGTCGGTATGTATAATGCTTAAATCTTTTAAAGTACGAAACCGATTTTCATGGTTTTTAATAGTTAGTAATTCAAGATTAAAGTTTATATCTATACTAATATATAAAGCTGAAGAGTTTGTTTGTTTGTTTGAAGGCGCTAATCTCATGCACTTCTGGTTCGAATTGAAAAATTATTTTTTTATTGAAGAGACAATTTATCGAGGAAGGCTTTAGGCTACATAACATCACGCTGCGACTAATAGGAGCGAAGAAATAATGGAAAAACAAATCAACGGGGACGAAGTCGCGAGCAACAGCTACTTTATAATACATGTCTTATGTCTTATTGTGAGTAAAACCCGGCGCACGGCTAGTATTTAAATAAAAGTATATATTGTGGCTTCGCAGCCAAATGGCTTACGAAATAAGATCCCGCAAGCCACACTAAGGAATTGCAGAATTAAAAGAACATAAATGAAAGACCGCCTCCAAATTATAAAGCTTAATTGTTCTCTGCTGTAATCATAAATTCGGGGCAATAAAACCTCTTTACTTACTAGCCTGTTATAAACGTATTCGTTATTTCTGTTTAAATATATTTCTGGGTATGAGTATGAGTAGCTCATTATGCTTAGTATAATATCATGAAGTTTTTATTTATTATAAAGCTATGTGTAAAAGTTTTATGCTGAAGATCTACTCCGAACACAATCGATGTCGATTTTTATTATTATCGATACAGTTTTTGAGCAACTTCGAATTGATATAAAAAAAATTTTGTTTCTGTTTCGATTACGTTCCGATAAACTGATGTGCGATCCGATTCTTTATTAGAGAATATTTAGTCTCATAGCTCGGTTAGCATAATCAAAAATTTTCGATATCGACGACGATTGCTGACTGATTCGGAGTAGCTGCTCTGGATCGCCTGAAAAGTTCGGCGCACCGTGAGTCCACCACGAAATACGTGAGAAGCACCGACGGGTTATAGTCGGTAGAGCCACGTACTACCCCGAAATTACCCGTCTAGCAAATATAGTACAATAGTTGGTTACAATGGTTCTATTTCCCCTTAATACGTTAACCCTAAAACTGCTTTGAACTGCATGTATTCCTAGTGTCCTATCATATTCGTGAGTTATCTTTGTCAGAAAAGAATAAATAGAAGGAGGCTTTCCTTTTCTTTTTAACTAACCTTTCCTAACCTGTTAGAGAGAGGGCGAATCTCCCGAGTTGCCCATCATCATGTTATAAAAATTAAGTCAATTATAATTAATATACTTACTAGAAATATATCGAAATATTCAACAAAAAATGGAGAATTTTAATATAATCATTAAGTTTATTTTACACAGTGTAGTAACCCCCCAATAAGAGGGTTTAAAAACAATGCTAGGCGTCGCTCCCAAATTAACGATTGTAAATAGGGCATTCCATTTGTTTACTTATGGTCGAGTAATTCTCGAGATCCGAATAATTACAGGCATTAAGATGATGTTTCCTTCGAGACGTGGAGTTTTATGCTTAGAAGTTACTTTATTTCGCGTTTTTTTGATAGATATTATGATGTTTAAAGCTATATAGCACTTCGGGTACTTACTTTCGAAGATAAAGCCAATAATTACGTTAATTATTCTAGTTATAAAATATGATGAACATTACTTTGTCTATTTTATCTACTGGGCTAGGTATGTAAAAAAACTTTTGAATCATGATTATATTATGTGTGTTCTTATTTTAAAAAGAGCGACTATCAGAGTTTCTTGCCGGTTCTTCTCTGTAGAAACTGCCTTCCGAACCGTTGGTAAATGTTTTGTAATACCATGATGATTCAAAAGTGTTACTAAATGTAGCCTAATTGAATAAAGGTACTTTTGACTTTGACTTTGACTATGTGAGACAAATTAGTGAGAACTATTTCAGATGGAACTCATTGCTTCAGTATATAGATGAGTTATACTAATAAAAAATTATCAAATGGTAATTAAATAGAGTTTAGCTTTAGTTTTTTATACTTTAATTTGTTTATATAATAAAAAAATATTTGTTCGCCAATAAGCGATCACTCTATCGACGATTCCTTTAACGATCGAGATGAAAAAAGATTGAAGGCGAAGCCAAAGACGACTAATGATTTGCTTATGATATTTATATTGTAATGCAGCAGATTTTATTTCCTTTGAGGGTCCTGATTTCCAGTATTGAGTCGAGCTCTCTTTAAATACCTTCTTTGATATTAATATGGAAGCATTTTAATTTATAAACGTCATTCGTCTGTGATTTGAGTTTATTGATCTGTGGATTTTTTTATCTGTGCTGCGCTGTCATTGGAAATTTGAATTAACCCTTTCCTGACAGACGGTACTTTTATGAACTCACTCATATTTCGTCTGTTCTATCGAGAACGAAAACAAGCAGCGCTTATAAAACACTGCCGTTCCTTTCTAGGATCACTCCCTTAGCAAATGAAAGCGCTTCGTTCATATCGCGCCGCAAACGGCCAATCAAATTGGTTTCCTAGTTACAACTTGTCGGAGATTTGACGAAGTAAATGAAGTGTAACTTATGAATTGTTTTAAAATGATTTATAGTAGGTAAGTGGCCTTTTGTG
>JADANM010006098.1:8993412-9030455 GCA_026213755.1 Eurema hecabe
TTTGACAGTTAAATAGTATTAGTATTCGTTAAACTCAATTAAATTGCTTAATATAAAACTAAGTCGCGGCCTTTTGTCTGTCCCTGTGTATGCTAGTATCTATAAAACTACGCGACCGATTCTCATGCGGTTTTTATTTTATTAGATTAGTCTAGCTTTTTTATAATTTTAATGACTTTTATTATGAGTTGTATATTTTTTATTTTTACTTCTTAGTGAAATTGTATTTTATTTCTTACTTATAAAGACTACATTCCACAATCATAACTAGATCTAGGTATATTAAATCTATAATTCTAGATAATAATTATTTGTTTTACTTAAAAACATTACAAATTTCTTCAAATTTATTTTTAATAATTAATAATCTAATAATATTTAATTACCTTTATGATTTATTTATTGATTTATTTATGTTCTAAAATAATTATTGCATTGTAGGTGGTAGGTACCTACTTATAATAGTGTTTCTTACCAAGTTCTAACTTAATTACTTTTTGTTTAAAAAATGAGAACTGTATGTCTATAAATATGTATAGGTAATTATATATATTCGTAAAGAGCGATAACATTAATTATTAACAATATAGAAGCTTATTATTACATAAAAATAATAATTTTTAAATAATTTATTTGTAAACTTATGCATAATAGTTACATGAGGATTAACTAATTCCAAATTTTGTTACAATGATTGACTTTTCAACAAAATATTTAGACAGAAGTTAATTAAATTATTTTAATGATTTGACCACAACATTAGGAGTCGTTATTACGTTCTTATACTCAGAAATAATAAGCAATGGCTCATTAGACATAGCTAGTTTATTATAAAAACTTGTTCCCGGGGCAATACCAGGATTAAAGGTACCCTATGTTTTAATCCAGGACTACCTACATACCAAATTTCAACTCTGGTCCAGACGTTTTGCCGTGAAAGAAAGACAAACAAGACAGACACAATTTCCCATTTATAATATTAGTATCTTCAATCTTTTTACAATCATCCACTGTTAGAATTAAAACCATAATAAAAAAATAATAACTATAAAAAAACTAGCTGTTGCCCGCGACTCCGTCCGCGTTGGCTTTCATAAAAAAATGATTCCCCTGGAAACTGGATAAAAAGTATCCTATGTCCTTCTCCTGGTTCTAAACTACATCCCCACCAATTTCCAGCCAAATCAGTTGAGCCGTTATCGAGTTATAAACGGTGTAACTAATACGACTTTCTTTTATATATACCTATAGATAGGTTCTTAACTTGAGAATATTAAAATGGGGAAAAAAAGAATATATTTTAGAATTGTATTTTTTATATGATACCTATTATGTAGGCAATTTAAATGTACCGTCAGCAAAGAGCTCGAGCCCTCTGTTTTTGTAAGTTTTAATACAAAATAATCTCATTAGTAAAATTCTATTTACCACTTTGTATTATCCCGTAAAGCTGTCACTTCAATGTCATTTTATGTTTTTTTTTAATCTTCCAAAAAAAGGTAAAAATAGTAAAATCGCCTATTGTTATCTTATTACGATGGTATTATAATTCTGTTAAATAAAAAAAACTTCTAAACAATTTAAAATTAAAGCCGAGTAGAAAAAGTCAAATATCGTCGGAGAAGATGTAATATTTGTACCGTCTTTATTTAATATTCATTTCATTCATTCATTTGTAAAAAACATGACATTTCACAGATTCTTAAACTATCGTTTTAAAAATAAAAACAAGTATAAGTATTAACTTAACTCATGACAAAAACCTACTACTGGTTTTATATGTATCTATGTGTTTTTACACATACATATAGATTATTACTTACTATTTTATAAAGGAAAAAATCTAACAGCTGCCAGCTTACTATACCTTTTTTTAGCATAACAAACCTAATAGCATAACCATGCCCCACGGGGAAAGAACCATGGGTTATGTCGGACTTCTACCGACTAGAACCATGTGTTCCTTGTCACCGCGATGTCACAAGCACCTTAGCAGATTCATCGACAAGTTAGCTATACTGCATACCCAATATTAAAGTGACAATTTTCGCAATAAAAAACTAGAAACCTTTAAAATCATTGCAACAAAACGTTCAAGTAATATGTTATTATAAACAAATTATAATCATAATACAATTCAATCAAATTCGATTTACAATCTGCGCGAACGTGCCCGCTATAAAACTCTATGCAAATATGTCGCAAGCAAAAATCACTTCTGTTACTTTATCTACACTTGCCGTTGTTATCGTTACAATAATCGGTATTATTCGAACGGACTTCGATTAACGATAGCGGTGTTTATAAATACGCGTTTCGAGTTAATCCATTATCGAGGATTATTGATAACTATTTGTTTGCTTTATTTTTTTATGACTGGAAGTTTGACTACACTAAGATAAATGACATATGGTGAGAATTCAAAGCACTACAGATTCATGTAAAGGCGAGAACAAGAAAATGACTTGTATAACAGTATGCAATGACATGTCTTATAAAAATAAATAAATAAAATACGTTTAATTCAGGCTTTTACAATAATTTATAAAAAAACTAGCCCATAAGAAATTATTAGTAAGTGCGTTAGTAAGAATGAATTACTTAATCTTACTTATATAGTGCAATATAATAGTTTTGAAGTCTCAGTCTAAATACTTGCTGACCAAGCCAGTTAGACGAATGTCACACGTAACACGTGTTAACATAGTCTAATCAGCTTTATTTAAATCGACTGCGATTAATGATAGTGGTGTTTATTTAATACTCGACGGCAGTTAATCCAGTATAATGGATAACTGTTGGATTACAATTGTATTGAAGACATGTTTGATTGGTTAAAATGTATGCGTTATCAATGTCGCTTGTTAGGAGTTAGTATAACATTTTTCTAAATAAGCCAGTTGCGCGAAATGTAAGGTCTTTACGAACTCAGGGCTTGAAGGGTACACTTACATGCGTTAATTTTTTAGTCGAGTATTAGTTGACATTCATCTAATTAGCTTGGCGGGTTTTATAGTTTGTAATGAGAAATCTTAACGTTTCATATGAATATAGTATATGAAGAAGATATCACTACCGTTTTTAAGCCACTTTGTCGACTTTTTAGTAGGATTTGTTGAAGTTGGCTTACAATGTGAGATTGCAAACTAATAAAAACACGACGTAATTTACTTTAAAATAGTATATGTTGTTAAATATAACACTAAATCTATTTGAACCGATATCAAATCCGACCACAAATAACAATACCGGGAAATCCATTACATGTATCGAAAACGATTGAGAAACCAATAACCGTTATCACCAAGACGATGACGAAGATAATTTGGCCGAAATAAAAATAAAAAAGGCTACGAACAAATTACATCCAGGTGCATAGAAAGTGGCGCGTGCCGCGGCGCAAAAACTCATGACAGTCTGTAATAGACAAATCCGTGCAATTACACACGTACAGATTGAGTGAGATATTCATGAGATTACATTTTATTACCTGCGATAATCGATTTATTTTTTTTATTTGAAAAAAGTCTGTATAGGTTGCCAGTTTTTACAATAATATTAATATTCGAAGTTCTTACTATGTCCGAGTGATTGAGACGTTCATATTCTCTTCTATGTTTATTCTTCTAATCAATTTATAACCTACCTGGACTTATTTTTTATTATATCTTTTTTTTATGATTTATTAAACAGCCATTTGACCGCGATCCTGCCTGATGGTAAACGTGATGCGGTCTAAGATCTAACATGACTGCTTAAGATATGCCTATTTACCCTAACCTTGAAGATATCTAGGTTATACTCATTAGGAAAGACGGAAGCCGGAAGAAGGTTCCACTCCTTGGCGGTTCTGGGAATAAAGGATTTTGAGAATCGATTTGTACGGGAAAAAGGTGTTTCATCTATCATCTATCATATCTAAAGAGTATGTATACGTTGCCAGTATATGAAAGATAATTAATTGTTTATCTTTTAAACTTTTTTAATTCTTAAGTCATACTGTGCAAAAATGATCGTACAAATTTATTTAAATAAAGCCAAACCCTGCAATTATACACGAACATACTGAATGAGATATTCCTCAGATTAAATTTTATTACCAAAGATAATAGATTTTTTTTACGATCTGTAAAGAGTGTGTATCGGTAGCCAGCTTAACTATAATATTAATATTCGAAGTTTGTAGTATATCAGGAAGGTAGATTGTGAATTAGTAATTTTTACCTAAGGATGTATGATATACAGGTTATTAAATGGTTTTTCGCTTTTCCATAATTTCAAAGTAAATATTGTGCTTATGACGTTTTCTTTGTGTGTTTTGGCGAGAAACTAATGAGTGCTCATATTTTTAAATTCACATAGTACATGCTTTTAAGCCACTTGTAAGTACGATACGCAAAGTTAAAGCTCAGCCTCATTTTATGTTCAAACTTCGTCAAAAAAGGAGGTTTCTCAATTTGATGTGCCTATTTATAATACCGACATATTTGTTTGAAACCAATTATCAAGATTATTTTTACGATGGAATGCATATCAGATTCTTATGATAACTGGGAACCTGTGTTATCGATCTTAAAAGTAATATTGTGTGTTCGCATATGTATGTATTTTATAAGAAGTTTACTAAATCTTATACATAGTTGAGTATAAAATAAACTATTAACTATAAACATTGACATCGATTATTCAAAACTTTCAGTTAAAATTCAAACAAGCTCATTGACTAAAGGTGTTACAGACCAATCGGTCGAACATCGCAATAACCATCGCCGCTAATGTCACTTTTATCGCGACCCTCATAAACTTGACAAACAAGGTTAATCATAACCATGAATGCTAAAAACCTCATTACAATGCGACACTCTAATTACAATATCGGAATGTGGATAAACCAATAATCAGAATCTTAATTACGCTCATTAAACCTAAACTGTTCTGAAACTATTCAAGCGATACTAATTATTTCTGCTCAATACTTAATACGAGTACGCCATTAAAGACAGCCATCAAAATGGTTAACACGTTGCAACACATCGAGTTAGTTTTTGATTAACAAATTGATCGTGTCGATATTGACTATTAGGTGTATAGCCTTGTCGGACACGCGCTAGGCCCCGTCGGATAATGCGACACCGTTACCTTTCTCGAATCACGTACACTATTGTAATATCCAATCGCCCAGAAATGAGATTGCGGCTAACAAGTTATTTACATTGACGTTTTAATATGGAGATCTGAAAACTATTTAAAAACGTAATTATAACATGTAATAGCCGCCGTACGTTCCGGCACGCGGCTGTGACGCAGCTAAACCCGAGATTAATTTTGGCGTAACAATGACTTGATACATGATCTATAGCGCGCTCCGTCTGTAGGTCCGTCGGTCAGCTCCTGCCGGCTGAGATGGTATCCGAGTTTTTTGGGAAAATGATTATAGTGGCCGGGGATAAGGCGAGATTGGACGGGGTCTCTGACCGGGCGGGGCGGGGCGCGGGGCGCGAATGTGGAAAGCCGTGAGGCCGCATTGCGCAGGCGCTGCCAAAAACTAACCATAATTTACCGACTACTTGCCGGGCGACTGCTGACGACACGCGCGCTGCTTTTTTACATCACCCCGATCCTGTTACAGTGCAAATTTCTCACGAGCACCTCCGACAAATTTTGGAAGCATAACGCGTTAATGAGCTTCGAAAAATCAAGAATGGTAATACGCGATCACACATGCTTCTGATGCAGTTTGTCTGCGCAATTGTTGAGGACAATCCCTGAGTTCGTCGCTCAAAAGCGATTTTAAAATTTCCTGTAACGCATTTGGAGTTGTCAATAGATAAGATCATTGATTAGTTTGACCAAAATAACGATAAGATAAGTCGTATTCATGAAAATCGAAGTTCAATCACACTCGCGCGTCAATAAATCAACTGTTAAATGTTAATGAGGCGATCGCATGAATGCCAACAAAAGAAATATTTTGCTCCTTTAAATTTGCTACGCGAAAGCATTCCTCATCGTGGGCGATCATGACACATTACTACAATAACGAGACTCGTATATAGATTATACGGGGCACGTTGTCGATCGCTGAGGATCTCGATAGCCATTATAATTTGAAGTTAAAATATTCATCAAAGCTGCGTACATGCAAAACAAAGGCCCAGTTGAGGGGACTCGCAATCTAGCGATTACCTGTATTTTTTGCCCCCCTCATTATGCAGATTCCTGCGAAAAAGGAATAAATTTAATAACACGCATTCGTGAGCTCGCCTTATCGAACGCACTTGCTTCTGATAATCTGCGCGCGCGCAGCAATTACCGCGGGCGGGGGGCGACGCTCAAAAACCCAATTCGTTTTTTAAATTAAACTTTCGCAATACGTTCTGAAATCAACCGAGTTTATTACCTAATCCACTACACTGGAAATACTATTAAGTTCCGGTCCGAGAATGCTATTTGTTGGCCAATCTGTAGCAAATAACTAATTCGAAACACTTTTCATTAAACGTATTGATACGAATTGCATAAATAGATTCTAGTTAAGGCTGCTGATATTACTCTAGTTTCAAGTACGGTTTCTATTTGTGGAGATAATGAAACGGCTTGATTTTTAACTGTTTTCAGTTATGTGATTTTAATAAGATTAGGTACAAGTAATAGGTCAACAGTATCTTTGTTCAATTAGTCTACATGAAGTAACACTTTTGAATCGTCATGGTATTACAAAACATTTACCACCGGTTCGGAAGGCAGTTTCTACAGAGAAGAACCAGCGAGAAACTCTGATAGTCGCTCTTTTTAAAATAAGAACAAACAATTGTAAATATAAACAAAAACTCGACTATTATAATATTTATACATGAAAGAGGTCACCGTCCACGAGATTAAGAAATATAGTTCGTTTTACGTTTATTTTTCATTCAAAATACTAAACCAAATTTAGCATTTTTTACTTTTATTATTCCATGTGAATATTTATCGTAAACTGGGTACAAAATGTGGAATTCTAAAACCACGTTCAATAACTTTTTCGTCAGTTATTCAACCATAGTATTCGTCTGTCTCTGAAATGCCTTCAGCTAACCCATTAGCCGTACATAGTAATCCGATATGTATTACTTAAATTAAGACGTGTCGTAAGGAGACTGAGCTTGTGGTTCCCTAATAAGGATAATCTTGGCACCTGAGTGCAATTAATAATGGACGGGTGTTTTCGGCAAGTAACTACGATTGTGCAAACACCGTTGAGATTGCGATAGGGATTAAATGCCGATGTATGTCGCTCGAGGGATTGTTTTCAAGTATAAAGCTCTATATTAGCGTATATGTTAGTTGAAGAGTACTGCAGAGAAGTCCTTAGATATTAATGTCTGTGAGATCAATATTTTTAATGATTTCTGTTGTTGTTTCTTTTTGGGTTGTCTTTCGAGATTTAGTGGTGGAGGATAACTTTTGAACCATATAAGTAACACTTTAAGTGAGCTTGGTCGATTGCAATACACATAACACATACAAGCTACAAGCTCAAGAGACAAGTGGGAATCTTGTTTAGTGGTTACTTACTTTACGACTTTTGGACCTTACAATATTCACAACTAAAAATCCAAACATTTGAAATTACAATCTACAAGCCAGATAAAAGTAAATTCGTGTCTAGTGATTTCTTTAAGAAAGTACTTCATCGAGACTTTTGAACCCTAAAATTATTCATTACAAATCCAAAAATTCGAAATAATAACGATATAATAAGAAGTTAAAAGATAAAGGCTACAGTAATCCAAGCTTCGACAATCTACAATCGAGATACAAGTGAAATCGTGTTTGGTGGTAACCGAAAAAATGGTCTGTAATCACAGTGAGCGTTACTTTACGCATGCTTTATCGTCAATCAATAATTAATAACCGAGGCTGGACGAGACGCTCCCGAATTTCGCGAATGATGAGGAGATCGCGTTCGAGTAATCGAAGTGCAAAAAATGAAAATGAAACAAATACAAAATATCCATTACGTGGACAGCGGTGGCGTGGAGTCGTTGTACGTTGATGTATATTATGAATTAATTTTTAGTAGACAATGTTGTAAAATTAAAGCCAATGTATTCAATTTTGTTAAAAGGTATTAATTTTCATCCATTATTAATTTGTTTTAATATTAGCGTATTAAGATTGCCAGACGTCGTTAAACATTTTTTAGGAACCTAAAGTTAAGTGATTATATTTTGTTGAACTTTGTTGTAAAGATAACTGGTTGTAAACGAAATCCATGCGAAAATAACAACAATTTAATTTGAACTGAAAGCTGGTTAAGCAAAGAAATATTCACAATCTAAAATCCAAACAAGTGGGTTACGTAAGATTAGTATTGTAATGAGGTTTTTCAACGTATAAATAAAAGAGTAAAGAATAGATAAACTACATTCACTCTGTAGCACTTTAATACGAAATCGGATTTTTAATCTATAATAAAGTTTTAATTACATTGTAGTTGTGGTCTGTATGAAATAAAGTATGGGGATCAAAATTATTCTCTGCTAAGCCAGTGTTCATATAGCTTTGTGTAATAGAGGTAAAAGTAGATAATAGAGGATGTACCTATCATTCCTCTGAAGGAAAGAATCGAACCAGTGACCATTAGGCTGGTTCGATGTCGAGAAGTTGTATATATGCTAAGTCCAAATATCATAAGCGCGATTCAGAACCCCGCGCATTAGTAGTTAATAGCTTATAGTAAAGTTTTGGAAGTCTAAGGTTTCCCCTGAAGTCTCCACGGTTTTTCGAACCCAGGTCCCGCATTATGTATGCAGGGCGCGAAGCCTCGGGCTACGTCAGCTATTTGCTCGTGACCACAGGGCTTAGCCATTCAAGGCTAAGGCAGGGGCCAGTTTTTGGCCGCTTTTGACTTGATCCGCCACTTCAGCGACACCAACTGCCAACTGACCACTTTCACCCATAGAGGTATTATCCGTACAGTTGCAAAGGCTCGCGCCTGAAAGCATTTTGTATGCGAGGAACTTACTTTCTTTGTTGATCGGTTATTCGTTTTTGTTGTATTTATGATAAGACTTAAGATATGATAAGTCAGTTATTAATTATATATTTTTTCTTATTGATAATGAGAAGTCAGCGTTGAAGCTGTTAATTGAATTTTAAGCTCCACCATATGCTGAGTGGCACGGTTTTGCAAATTAACATTGTGCTTTAATTTGTTAAATGTTTTGTTTTTTCTTTCAATGTATGTGGTCTGTAATTAATGTTTTTTCTTTCTTTTTTATATTGAAATACAACATTAATATTGCGAATCTTCACTTACAGTAAGTAAAAATGCTGTTGCCTTTATACAAAGAGCCTTAAAGAGACAAAGATGACTGACCGAATCAGCCGTGTGTTTTAACCAGTCCAGACAGACGCTATCGCGATTTTCTATCTCTTTCTACCAAGGGTCAGCTCTACCGGTAATATATCTATCCTTTCATCACGGTTCGCAGAAAACAGATTGATCGACAATGCATTTCCTTAAAAATGAAAGCTAAGTGGAGCAATGGTATGACTTCTTACGCATCGTTTTGGAAAAAAGTTAATGAGTACTTTTCATTGACGGCTGTGGGAAAATTATTGAGATTAATTTATGGTAATCGATTCTTGAAATTTTGAATTAGATGCTTTGAATACTATAGTTAAGTATTTGAATTAGCTAATTATTTATACATTATAGTTGTATTATTGTACACTTAGGTTCGTTAAAAGACACTTTTCATCATTAAAATATCACGTTGTCATGGTGATTTTTAAAAGTAGTAAAAAAAGTTAATAGGAACATTTTACAAAATGATCTTTAAGTGGAGATGTTTAAATATGTAAGACATTCTTAAAGTCAATTAAATTGTTCCAAAAAACGCATCAGGCTCCTTTAATTAATTATTAATCAATAATAAATATCTTGCCAAATGTGTTCCTAAGTACTACTCGTTAACAGCAGAACCCATGTCGATAAGTTAGGGTATAAAATTACAGGAAGTATAAGGTTTAGCGTGAACAAAGCCATGTCTGACCAGCTAGTATATTTATAATTCGTACAAACATACCCGCATTTTCAAAAAAGCCGTTGACATTCTTAATTCAAACAGAAAAAAACCGTTAGACCCTCCTCCTGAGAACGTGTCCTCTGTCAAAGTGACAAATTAATTTCTCATAAATCGTCAAAGGGGAAAGTCGGTGATAGCAATCACTAGATCGCTAATAATGGCACAATGGGGTGTTTAATTGCTAAAATACCTCAAAGCTCAGCTGTCGTCTGCGCCGGCGCAGCCTGAAGTGCTCTAGAACCCCACTTAATCCGTTAAGCGTTACCCGACAACAAAAAGAGGGGTAGTGTTTTAGAAATTATTATAAACATTTTTTTAAGTGTGTTGTCATGTAATTTTAATGAGAAGCTACTTTTATTAATTTGGAGATGTCAATGTAGCAATAATTAAATACTATTATGAAGGTGCTTTATTTTGTAGTTAAAAATCAATAATTTTCATATGAATCTGTAAATGCCTAGTATATAGTTACTATAACATACGATACGTCTAATATTTAGTTAAATGATCGCGAAGGTTGCTTCGTACACTTCGTGTATTAATCATTTTTGCTTAACACTATCTGGAGGACACCAGGATAAGTCGAAACAAAACCACCTAAAACCCTACAGCGTTCTATCCTTCAACAGAGCACGGTAGCAGTCTCTTCTACAAATATAAACTCCTTTAACAGCCCCTTGTATTAGTTGTATTGTGTCTAAAACAAAAGCGACCCGTAGCACCACTTGAGCTTAATTTTCGAGAGCGAGTTAGTGCTTGAATCGGGTTTAACGTGGGATAAACAATGCGCGGCCACACCCAGGCCATGTGCGTCAAAAATAATACCATCGACCATTGTTAAATATTCCGTAATTCTCTATGGGGACATTTGATTCGGAGTGTTTTTGTGACGCGAACTGTGAGCTTATTAATTTAATTAGAATTTCGTGTACTGAAAGGCGTATGCCAACGTGGCTTGATGCTTTTAGATTAACGTCGAAATAAAATTTACGAATAGATAAATTAAATAATTCTAGTTAGTTTTACGTGTATAAGCACCACCCAGTGTCATCCTTTTTGTAATTATCGTTATTATAGGTAATACTAAATTACTTATCTATACTAATTATTGTATTATATAGAAGTAAAGTTTGTGTTTAATAAATTGTAAGGGGTAATCTCGGGATGTACTGAATCGATTTTAAAAATTCTTTAATCAATAGAAAGCCACATTTTTGTTGAGTATCATAGGCTATATAAAAAAAGGTTTTTTCTTATAATATGAAGAGGGTAGACGAGCTGGACGCACTCCTGATGGTAAGTAACGCCAGCCCATAGCCAATGCAGTGCTACCCGGATCTTTGCCATAAAAAGTTTATTACGTATATCTATAAATATATATCTTATTTATTTCCGTACCTCTCAGGTTGCCTGGCAAATATTGCTATTTAGCAATAAGGCCGCCTTTTCTACAATATAATCTGTAACTTTTTACATGAACTTATATTGATTTTGGATGTTATGTACAATAAAGTATTATAAATAAATAATATTAATAGGATAGTAGAACCATTTGTTCCCATGGTGATAACAGAAGCGCATGCGCCGATAGTCGTTGCCGTAAGTAGATTACCGTTTTCTGTTATAAAACTTGGACTTGTGAATAGTAAATTCTATGTAAATTATTCGTTATCCCAGGGGCAGGGTTGAGTGATGCGAAACGCGTGAGCAATCATTGCGACTGCGCAGGCAAATGACGGAAACGCACACTAACGCAAACCCGTCTATGTGTGCGGCGTAGGGAAACTCACACACTCGTTAACCCGTCTATGTGTGCAGCGTACGGATACTTACACATACATAGACATAACGATGTACGCTACGTGTGTACATGCTCGTCACTGTGTGCGTGTGTAGGGACACTAAAGACACATTAGTGTATCGCTGTTTGTTAAATTACCAAATAAGGGTAACGTATGTCCACGAAGAAACGAGTGGTATTAACGTTTTTCGGTACATTGTTTCGTATTAAATTAAGCCTACTGGTAGCTTTCCTGTCAAAATGTAGTATTATTACATACATACAATGTTTTACAGACTATACGATAATTGATACGATAAAATCTATATTTAAAAAAAAGATTGATTTGTTACAACACGTATAACTCGAGATCGGCTACACCAAAAAGAATACATCTTAAAATAATGTAAAATTTATAGGGTCAAAGTTTATATGAAAGTCCACGCGGACGGAGTGCGCGGAGTGGCGGGCAATAGCTAGTTACCTATTTCATAAAAAATAACTGTACAAAATAGCTTTATTAAGCTAATGTTTGAATAAAATCATCTAATTTTTCAGTGACTTGCGTGTTTGTTTGACCGCGCTAATCTCGCGAAATACAGAACGCAATATAATCAAATATTTTTCTATTTAACAAAGCTGTTTTCTATTTAAATCGTCAAGTCTTGTTTTCTATAATATATGCCTGCATACCTTGACTTATAGCCCTAGGTCAATGGTCACCAAGCTAACGTTTTTATATCGCAGATATTAGTAATCCACTGTTAAACACATGCTATGCAAATGCATATTTATATGGCATTAGGTTAGATATGCAACAACTGATAGTTTTTATTGAATTTTCGCAAGAACTCCGCGCGAGGGGTCCCTAGACGCATCGGCGAGGCAAATCAATAGCTAATTGTATTTTAATGTAATGTATCAAGAACGACTGCTGATAAGTTCGTTAAGGTGTTCATGTTCTCGATTGTTCTGGAAACTTCTAGCTTTTAAATCCTAAGACGAATTTTCTAGAACGTTCTATAGTTATCGCTATGTAAAAATATTTTTGATGACATTTTTCTCTTCAAATTATCCCAAGATTTTGTATACAATAATTTCGCAAGCTTATCTTGGTAACATTACCGACTTAACTTTAATAATAATAATACTACTACAAAATGATAAAGGAAAATACCCAACAAAATATAATAACATTGCATAAAAAATACAAAGGATGTGTATAAGCGTAGTATTGTTATGCCAACTTAAACATTGCTTTAGCAAACCCGATCTTTATGAAGAGAAAGTGGTTATAATAAATCAAAAACTATTTGCCATAGCGATAATATTTTTATATGTAATGTAATACATCCATATAAAGAATACCTAATCCCTCAAAAAACCTCTTTATTTTCATTTATTGATCGCCAATAACATGAAAGTATGGACGACATGTGCAAACGCTGGCTTGTGTTAGTGTGTATGTATGTATGTAAGTGTGTATGTATGTAACAACTGTGTCACGCACTTGCGGTGAGCGAAAATGCCTCGTGGAGGAAGTAAAAATGAAACGCGTACACGCATATTTGGTATAAATTGACATCATTCAGTGTTGAAAGAAAGAAAGAATCATTTGTTACTTAAGAATGCTACAGCTATAAGATTGGTACAGTGGTGCCTTTAGCGCCAAAAGTTTTAGGTTCGATTCTCACACTGATAAAAATCATAAAAAGTATTCTGGGTCTAGACATAGAAATATATGAGCAATATGAAGGTTACCTTATCTACATTTCCTCTTGAATCACTATCTAATAAAAACACGCATGAAAATCGGTAGAGTAGTTTTACAGATTCAAGCAAACTTAAGGACAGATAGAAGAAAGCGACTCTGTTTTATAGGTATACTATGTAATTTAGGTATTACTAGGTACTAGACATTGGCAATGCAACATATCGTCACAGCTCACGAACTCGCCGATAAGCTCGCTCGAAAATCTAGCGCAAAAAATATAATTACACCAACATGCGTTAGAAATCGCACGCATCGTATTAAGTCATTAATTCCGGACCTTGGGTTATCACCGACAATCTTCGAGCAATGAGATATGAATCGACGTTCGTCAATGCTTATCAAACGCGCTAATTTACAACCGTTGCAGTGACTAGACTAGATTTTCAAACCTAGGTTACACACATCCACAGAAAAACCTAAAGCATTAAACCTTTATTATTTATTATATTATTAAAAAGTTAAATAGTTCTGCTTGATATTTTATAATAAGATTGTAGAACTTGTGTGCTATTGTAATGTTTTACAAACTTCATTTACTAGTTTCATGAAAGAATGATGAACATAAGTACGTTAATATAATACTGCCTACCAACTTCCCTATGAAATGAAAAAATACGATTACAAAAGCACCGATCTTAACCTAACCAAGATCGCTAAAGAACAAAACAAAAAAGTAATAAAAAATTTCTCATAACGCTAATTTTAGTCTCAAGAACAAACTAGCTAATTTACCGACTTCAACGAGAGAAAGTGTAAACGTAACAAGATCGAATATCATTTACCACACCGCTCGTCACAGTACCACTTACAATGAGCTGATACCCCATACAATCAGTTTTTGCACAAAACCATTAAACTTGAATTGATTTATGTTGAAAAGCGACGAGGTTTTTGCACGACGATCGTGATATTATCTACATTACACTATCAGATGTTTGACGGCGTAAATTGCTTATTTTTTATTATTCTATGAAGTGGTGAGACGAGCTGGACGCCCTCCTGATGGTAAGAGAAGCCGCCAGCCCATAACCAATGTAGTTGCTACCTAGAACAACAATCATCCTATTTAGCAATCTTTGTTGCCCTTAAGCCAAACTTTATTCAAAACAAATTAAGTCGTTTTGTGCGTGAAATAGAAACAATATATTTACGTACATTATATATTATACTAGCCGCGCACTGCGATTTTAATCGCATCAATGCGTGTATTAATAAACTATAAATAAACAAACTTAAACCTTGTATCTCTCTATCTGATAAAAAAACCATATGAAAATCGCTTGCGTTGTTTTAAAAACTTAATCATACATAGGTACAGACAAAAGAAAGGGACTATGTTTCATATATGTCATGATTCTTAACCATAGCCTTTCACAACGATAACATATGATTTATATATATGTATACATAACAGCATAATAATAACAAACACAACCTTTCAAAGCTAAAAAATAGCCCACATACAACACTACGTTAGATCGTTGTTTTAAAAACCGCTTGTATTCTAATCCATCGCGTATCGCAAGGATAACAAAACATTTGTCTGTCTGTGTATGTGGGTAGTGAAGGCTAATAATAGTGCTTCCGTCCCGTCACACCTGAGAGCACGTAACCGACGTACCACCCTATGAAGTAGAACCCTTAACGCAATGTGCGTAGCGGTTTTGCGTAACTATTCAAATAAGTGGATCAACTTTCGGATGTATTAAATAATAAAAATAAAAATAAAATACGTTTAATTCAGGCTTTTACAATTATTTATAAAAAACACTAGCCCATAAAAAAATATTAACTTGATATCAATAAAAATGACTTTGATAGTCGAAGAAAATTAAATAAGAATTACAGATAACAACTTGAACTCTTTATATAATGTAGTGAATGGGGACTTTTTTTTAAATTCATTCACGAGAACTTGTGATAAAAATAACATTTTTTTTTTAATTTTAGGGAAACGATACCTTTAAAAATAGCTTTTATCAAAGTTGTAGAACGTAATGTTTTACATCAAAATGAAATACATCACAATTCGGCTAAAATCAATATTAACCGAGATATCTTGGTTAAAGTTATTATTATCATCCGTTCGCTTCTAGCATCTATGCGATCCAATATTAATATTAGATGACATAGCTTTGTATACTTTTCTATATTACCCATTAGACTATAAATTATATTGTAATAACGTACGGTCATTTACGCATTAGTAAAGGTTTGATAACGCTAATCACGTAAGATACTGAATTACGATAAATGCACTATAAGTGTATTCATTCGATAATAGATAAGTTGGTAAAATGAATTTGTTTAATCAGTTTAATACGAGTTTTTGTTTCAAAAACTCTGTTTGTTTTAAATTATTTTGATGTGATTTTAACTGATCTTAAGAAAATTCCAGGAAAGTATATGTCTTTACTCTGCAACTGATTACGATAAGTTGGTAAAATGAATTTTTTTAATCAATTTTAGTTTTAAAAACTTTGTATGTTTTAAATACGTATTTTGACGTGGTTTTACCTAAGTGATGTTAAGAAAATTCCAGGATAGTAAGTCTATATTCTAGGACTTACCTTCTTTATGGATAACTAGCTGTTGCCCGCGACTCCATCCGCGTTTACTTTCATAAGAAAATATTCCCCCGGAAACTGGATAAAAAGTATCCTATGTCCTTCTCCTGGTTCTAAACTACTTCCCAACCAATTTTCAGCCAAATCAGTTGAACCGTTATCGAGTTATAAATGGTGTAACTAACACGACTTTCTTTTATATATATAAGATGAATGACTCGAATTGGCTACCCGACAAAAATCGTGCAGTACACACCGTGCGAACGCCGAGTCTAAAGTTCAATTAATCCTAATTTTCCGTCGAAGATTAATTTACGATATACCTTTTAAAAGAACCCCTTTGCTTTCAATTCCCCCTTTAAGCCGCTTTTAAAGAGTTTGACAAACATCGGATTAATTCCTAACGGAACTTGAGCATCGGTTAAGTTTAAGGAGCTGTTAGTCTTAGCCGTTTTAAAAAACTTAACCCGTAATTTTAAGTGTTTTGAGAATTGCTTAGCAAACCGTGTCTTACTTTAAATTATTAAAGTATATATATTATATGCCGTTTGATACGATACGACTAATTTGTTTATTATATATAGTAGGTACGTTCAAAATGACAGATCTTACGACTAAATCAATTTATTCTTAAGTTTCGTGACGTGAACACAAAATAATCATGTTAATAGAAAAATATTGATGGTATGTAATAGTAAAGTGATTTATATTTTTGTAGCCGGCTGTACATATGGCAAAGGGTACAGACGACCACAAAATATTTTCTGTAGCACGAGAATGATTTTTAAGCTGATAAAATGATAGGGTATAGGGCTACAAGTGGGATATTTACAGCGTGAAGGAAGTCAGGTAGTTATCTAAATATATAAAAGGAGGAACTGACTGACTGACTGACAGACTGACAGATCAACACACAGCCTAACGCCAACGACTAAACGTAGGCACTTGAAATTTGGAAGGGACGTTCCTTGGGCACCGTAGAGGCGCACTAAGGAAGGAATTCCCGAAATTGCCACGGGTATGGTACTTAGCGGGAAAATCCTTTTGTATGAAAAATCTAAACTGAGAATAGGCAAGATAGCTACAAACCTGAACGAAGTCGCTGCGGGTCAACTAGTCTAGTATAAAATAAGTCTTAATTCAATATAAACTAAATTCTATATAAACTAAACAATTATTAACCAAGTTCAACGCATTTCTAAGAATGCAATTACTAAAGTCTTAGTAAAACATAGCGATGGTTTACGCAAAAACAAATTATTATAATCACCGTCCCAATATGGGCTACCACCTTGTATGTATATGCAAATATTCATTCTAATTAGAAGGAAATAATTTTTCTAAACTTTGCATGCGGCGGAGCAAAAAATACTATGGGGTTTGGTTCAATGTCACTGACTTACTGCAGTTGATTGATCTTGTAATGAATGCTTTTGAGTGGCGATTTCTATTACACATTATTATCCTATATTGCAAGCAATGTAGGTTAAATGATAGTATATATCGTAAAGCTTCTACATACTCATATCAAATTGAAAAGGCAATGTTTACGATTATGTAATAAGTTCATCTTGTAATTCTTTGATAGACATTTTTGGAGAGTCGTAAAATTGCGTGTAATGAAAAAAACTTTTTTTAAAGTAAGAGAGTAAAATAATAACATAAGTAATTGTTTTTTTGGAAGTAATACTGGAAGATGTCCATATTATGAGATCGTTCTTAAAAGATGTCAAATTTTCAAATGCAGGGAATATTGTCTAACATTATGCTACTAATATTCTGACTATTCTTCTCTAAAATGGTCACTTGGTTAACACTAAAATTAAAACAGGTTGTTCACATTTTTACTTCATATCAAATGATCGATTTCAAGACATTTGAATCGATTTTAAATTTTAAATAACAATCATTAGTTATGTACTCATTAGATGCGTCTCAAAGCTAAAACATGTAGTACAAAGTACCCACAGGTAAGAACAATGCCTTGCTCCCCGGGGCTGTTGTCACGCACCAATACTCTTGGGGTGATAAAGCTCACTAAAGCTCAATAAAGCTCACTACTAACTTATTTCAATTTAACCTAAATAGTAGTAAATTATTTTATACGTTCTTTACAATTTATAAGGCTCCAATACTTGCGTTTGTCATAGTTATCTTAACTAATGTTTTAAACGTGAAAGTCTAAGGGATATTCGTGTCGCTTTCACGCAACTGCTGGATCGATTTTCATGAAATTTTGTACACATTCTTGGAGGTATAAGAATGTATATTCATTTGAAATAGCGCAATTTTTTTAATAGTGGTACATCCCGGTTGCGTTTGGAGTATGTATGATCTCACCCCATGAAAAATCCATAGTTTTTCTCTTCTATCTTTTTTAGGTTTAACGTAAATAGACAGATAGAAAAAACTTTATTCAAAGCAGCCAAAATCCAATCGAAAAATTGGAATACAATGTATCAAACCGAAACATATCTTTACAACGTGTTCAAATTAAACGTATCCGACAGATCCTTTAAAACATCCACTGCTTAAGAGATAAAAAAAGTCTTAAACAAGTTTTCCACGATTCGTGTTAACAACAAAAGGAAATGAGCAAATACGCATCTACAGTCACGCAGCATTTTTAATGAAATAATTTCTCGATCCTATCAATAATGGCTCACGTACCGTTACCTAATAAACATGTTTTAAAACTGATATCTCGTAATCGCAACATCTAATTGCAGTCCATTTAACAAACGCAATATTTTCACATAAATATCGTGACGAAAAAATATTAATTACGCATGTAGGTACCCAAGATTGAGATAGTATGGAAATGCGTAATTATTGTAGCAAGAATTGCATTAACATATGTAGGTATATCGCAAAAGTAAGTGAAATTAAGAATTATTATCGTAATGGTATTTTTTATCATTATTTCCATAAGTATGTTAATTCATTCATATGTTAATCATACTAATCATTATCATTACATAGTATAAAACAAAGTCGTTTTCTTCTGTCTGTCCCTTTGTATGCTTTAATCTTTAAAATTACGCAACCTATCTTGATGCGGTTTCTTTACCTGAAAAAAAAAATACTCGGGGCGCGGCTAGTCAATACATAGTATAAAACAAAGTCTTTCCACCGTCTGTGTGTCCTTATGTATGCTTAGATCTTTAAAACTACGCCACAGATTTTGATGTGGTTTTTTTGTTAGATAGAGTGATTCAAAAGGAAGGTTTGTGTGTATAATACATACATAAATGCGGGTAAAACCGGCGAAGAACGGCTAGTTACTTATAAAATTGAACTATATAAAATTCATTAATTCATTCAGACGCATTCACAATAACAAAGCGTTTTATAATGCTTAAACATGACAATGTTTTGAAAATAACTTATTATTTGATTACTTTGTGTTCCTTTCACGATATTAATTTGTTGTTTTTTTTAAATATAATTTGTAGTTTCATATGAAGTTATACTTTTTGTAGTTGTTCGCCACTGTATAGATAACTATAGCTTATAAAAGCTGTTTTAAATGTTACATTTTTTCATAGTTTCCTATCATTAAAATATATATTAACGTTGAAGTAACAGGACAATGCCACGTCCCTTAATCCTGCGATAACCTTTGCCCTTCCTGCAGATATATTGTATTACTAAGAAACTTTCCAATATCAGTCATAATTTACGAGCTTATTTTATTGTTTGATTATTATTTATTCGGCCTTGGCTTTTATAAATATATTGTGTGTAGTACATAAAAATTATCTCATATAAGTTTAATAAATAATATTTTAATTGATATAACTAGGTGTAACCCGAATTGATGAAGTGACTTAAAGCTGTGCTGTGCCAACAAAGTAAATTTTCTATGTTCTTCAAGAAAGAAAAAAAGTTGTAAAAAAGTAAAAGTGAAAAAAAAAGGTTTTTTTTTAAAAATGTCGTACACTTAATTGAATTTACGTATATAAAAATTACGTCACATAAAAATCAATCAAAATAAAAAGTGAATTTCATTTTTTTATCATATTTTTGACACCTCTTTAATTTATTACAGTTTACTAAGTTCCTTTGACACATTTATATACCCAGATTATTGTATAATGGTGAAAACTTGGTAACATGGCAAACACAAACCTTTGTAGACTCTTACACTACCCCCAATATTCCTAGACAGCTAAAATGAACACTGTTCTTGACTCTGAACCAAAGTTCTGCTGACATCAGCATGATAGCATAACCTATATTTAGAATCAGAGTTGATTAAACAAGGACGTGGTTTAGTCCAGTAATTGACTCCTAACCTTTCGGGAATTCTGTCACGCGTTAAGATTAACTGTTTTACTGTGATCCTGACGAGATATTTTTATTTATTTTTTACTTATTTATCATTAGATACGATTTCCTTCTGTATAGCATTGGTTTGCGCATTAAGCACGCAGTCTTGTGTCGCGTAAACCAAACAATTCACAACTTTTAATATAAAATGTTTTTTATTACAATATAATAATTTTGACTAACTACTTCGTATACTGGAATGTAATTCGTATTTAATGACGTCATAAGTCCACTTATTTTGACAGATTTGACGTTTCATCAACGATATTATAGCATGTTGTTTATTTATTTATTTATATTACACTTATCTGTTGTGAATTCTTTTATTTTGTGGTCCTGCAAGTTTTAGTTGTCTGGCAGACATCACTGATAAGGCCGAAGGCGGTCATTTAAATACGGACTTAATATTTATATTTCTTTGTTTCTAATTTTCGTTATTTGTGTTTTTGGTTGGTTATAAAAGATAAATAAATGATACCTTAATAATTAAATCAATGAATCCATACGTATAGACATCCATAGACCATACCCCCCATCAATCAGTACATTCTTACAAATCTTATATTAGTAACAATTATTTCTACACGGCGATACTTCTACCATAATTATTGATTAAAACTATAATTATTAACACGACGAAAACCGCGGAACACAGCCCCTACAAATTAAAAAAAACACAATATTCCATAGTATAATCGTTGCATTCGTGTTCCGGTTAGGCCCATAGATTAGTGATCGCCTATCAACGGATGCGATAGTGGTAATAGCGGTCTGTACGTATGTACGTCTGTACGATACGTTCTGTTATCGCCTGGGAATATATGGATGTGGTTACCGTTTCAAATTTTCGGTTAAGGTTCCTGCGTTGTCGTTCCTAACAATACTATTAATTTATTTAATCTATACATATTTATACATATAATAAAAACGTAACTAGTCCCTGTCTGTACATGGAAAATACATGAGAAAAAATATTACAGGAGACCTTTATTAACACAATCGAACCCAAAACAATAATTTTTGGAATTTTTGTCTGTTTGTTTGTGCACGCTAATCTCAGAAACGGCTTATCCTATCTAGATGGGGTTTTCAATGATATATTGTGGTAAGCGTCACTTAACATTTAGTGTTTAATTCATGTCAATCGGTTGATAAATAAAAAAGTTATAGCAATTTAAAGAATCGCGTTGAACTCGCTGAACGTTTGTTGGCGCGGGTTAGGCATTTTCAAAAATGCTGGCCAAAGTCATTTTTCTACGCGGGCGAAGTTGCGGGCACAGCTAGTAAATAATAAATATATTCAGGACATTTATACACAGCGCCATTTAGTTCCAAGCTTGTGTTATGGCAACTAGATAACAGAATAAATTACATATACATACTTTTTTTTGTAAATACATACATACAATACATAGCAACATAGATGTATGTTTGTTATTCTTTCACGCAAAAACGGTTTGACGGATTTACTTGTAATTTAGTATGTAGATAGGTGATACCCTGGATTAACACATAGGACACTTTTTATCCCGGATTTGCCCCGGGAACGGGAACTACGCGGGTAAAACCGCGGTGCACAGCTAGTAATCTTTATAAAGCAACACTGCATCGTCATATTACAAAACAGTTATAGACTTAATATACGTAATGAAAGATCATTTAAATTCTATTGAACCAATTTTAAAAGTTATTTTGTTGATATTTAAAACAATAATATGTTGCATGTATTTTTATACCGTTTAAAAATTTAATTAAAAATAAAATTCGTTTGTTGTTTGATTGTTAGCGCCAAATTTCTGAACGTTACAATTTTTTGTTCTAAATTTAAATTATAATTCGAATGAAATATTTAAATGTCCGAAATAGTTGAATGATCATCTTTTGATATTCTTTGTAGTGTAAAGTTCTCGGCGACGCGCGCTTTTTAAATTTAGAACTATCATTCTCTCCTCTTCTTTTCTTTTTTTTTTTAATTTTGATTCCCGCTTAAACTCATTTTCTCCACAATTACAACGTAATATATTTTTTTTATAACCGTGGTAATATAAATATTAAAAAAAAACTAAGTAATGAGCCCACATTTTTCATAAACAACACAATGTTTAAAATTTTTATTGCTAGCATTGTACCTTTTGAAGATGTTTATTTCGGAGGATATTTTAACACACACAGTTTAAGAAGAAAGAAAGCATAGCTGTAAGTTTCTTTGAAAAATTATTATCCTTAAATTACTTTTTAAAATTTATTAATCCATATAAACAATTGTTATTAATACAGCTTTCTAAATTAATATCTCGATCTTAAAATATAAAAATAAATAAATAAATTACAAATGAACTTCGCTCTCTAAACAGATAAGCTATTTGTCCTCGATAAAGCTGCAATTATCTATGGACTTACTTAATCTGTGGTAGATTAGGTAATAGTTTGTATTGTAATGGATGACGACATTTTGCGCGCGCTTTTTTTATCTTAGACTTTAATTTAGATTTTTAATAATTGTAGCATTTGAATTGTATAAACATTGACCAAGGAGATAAGATATAAGTTAATAGGATCGTATTTCAAAATTTCATATTTAGAATCATTTTGTTTTTTTTTTTATTTTGTGACTGGCAACTGTGTATTGAGCCATTATGTAATTTGCGTTTAAAAAAAACTTAGAAAAAAAAATGTTTTTTTAATATAAGGAATAGGAGCAAAGAAGGCAAAAAATCCTGCAATAAAAAACGGTGTATAGTTCATATGCCAGTATAGTTACTCTTGCTAAAGCTAATCTCGTTGTCACATGAACATTTGTAAATCTAGGAATTACGTCATTAATGCCTAACTGACATTTTAAAATGAATAAATGTTAGGAGTACTAACGTATAAAGGGTGGGTAGTAATTAATATGGTAAGCGGTCGTAGTTGTCTCTTACGAGGTACCTTTACTAAGCACCTTCTCCTACCTATAAAATAGAATACCCTTTCACACAATCATGTTATACCTTCATGAAAAGGTACTCGTACAAACAAATGACAATCCACGCCGTCTATTTCACAAACACTAGCCTAGACGCACATAGGTCCCGGCGCACGCGCAGGTCACAGATCAGCACACTATCACTCCACCTAAAGTTCAACGCTCAAAGTGCATAATCGCAGTAATCGACCAAATGTCATCGACCCACTTATCTCGTCCGCTATCCCTTTAACAACAACAAATGAGTAAGAGCCACACGATATATCGATACATGGAGGAATAAAATCCTGTGTGAACGAACTCTAATCTCTGTTTTGTGCTTCCAGACCCGATTGATAGATAGCCAATGAATCACCGATCCTAACGTTGGATGCTGGTAAACAATCGGAGACATTTATAATCGTTACGATAAACGCTTTGAATACGTGTACATGTGTGTGTACAATGAATGCATCGTTAGATTAACCTCTACTCTTAAAGATTTTGTTTTTTTTTCTGTTGGTTTATTTTAAGGTTTCGACAAATAAATAAACAAAGAATCAAACAGGAGTAAAGTCAATTACCAACCATAAAAGTTTCCTTCTGATTTTAAGTTAGAATCGTATCGTCAATATCCTAGAACGATATATAATTTCAAAGCTAGGATGTTCTTATAGTTACTAGATATATAGGTCCATATAAGACGTATAGTTTCTGAAATAAACCTGAGGTTCGATCTCGTCTTAACTGTGTGTAAAACCAGCCTATAAAATTCATGTTCAGAAAAACTGAGAATCCAAGATATTAAAAGCTCCAATTATATGCGATCATTGAGGAGATTTCATTGAAACATATGACAACAATACGTTAATAAAATGCTGTCGATGACGAGAAATTACTAGCAAAAAGCATCGAAACGGTAGTTAAGTTAATTTAGTATTGTTTGAGATTAAAGGATTGGAAAAAAGCGAGCCGTTTAGAAAGTCAGTGTTCAAAGTCTGTTTTGCCGACAGTACTTTGCTTGTTTGTATAGTAAGCAAATAAAGCTAAGCAGTTAAGCTGTTAAATCGAGCCGAACCGTTTATCCCGTTAATTTTTTTCACTCATAAATCAGTCCAGGTAGTTTCTATTGAATGTCCTTGCGCGTTAAGGCTGATGATCCTATTTATGGCGTTATTCTCGGCAAGGATAACTGACGTAATGGTATAAACAATGGCAGGACATAGCCGGATTTCTTATTCATTGTTAGGATCATAAAATGCAGGTAAGGCTACCTCAGTTACACGGAAAGATTCACTTAATTGCCTCGGACGAATCCCTGTTTTGACTTTCCGACACGTTTGAAGTCCGGCAAAAAGTACCACTACGCTTTCCATCTTAAAACCAGATTTGTGGAATTGTTTTACGACAATTATTGTCATTTGCTGAGTTATGGTGCGTACCTACCTGCTTATGAAATTCGGTCGGCTTATATTTGTTGATATGGCAGAATTTTAACGTCGTATTAACTGGTTTCATTTTTGAATGGATATTGAAGTTCTTAAAATCGAATTTACAGAGCAAACTTGTCTTTAATTGGAAATAGAGGTAGTGTGCTTTATTTTTGTTCGATGCAAACATTTTGAATACAACATTCTATGGTGCAAATTTCGCAACGGTATACAATAATATATTCAGGCCCTGTCCCCATACACTACATCGGATAATCCGACACAATACTAATGGTTTCATTTTCTACTTTGTATCACGGTTCCACGTAACTAATATTCAGACATTCGAAGGGCAGACACTCACGTCATTTGGACGTCGTATCCAATCTGTATGCATTTTACTTAGAAACCGAACTGTCGAATAATAAGTGCATTGTGCCGTATATGTTGCACGGGATTACTGAGGGGAATACCTAATGTGCACACTTTGCACCCATTACCACTTTTTCGTTACAGTTACGGACGCTATCAATGTACCTACGTGATTTTTTTCGCTAATTAAACCGTACAACCAGCCAATAATAAATATTATGAATTTATTCATAGCTCATATCTATTAAATGTAAATAGACGCGCACCAGCCATGCAAATGCGATTCGATTTACATGCGTCGGAGCGGCGATGTCGGCTCATTGTCGCTCATTAGAGGTTAAGATCTCGGGCGGCGTGTTAATCTGCCCAATAACGGTCTATGAGGGGCTCGTGGCGAGGATCGCTGGAGGACGTCGGTGGGGTCAACGACATGTGGGCATATCGGCACATCGGCACATCGGCGCATGAGCGGCGCGCGCCACGCACTTCCGACGCGACGGATTTGCCGGAATCGGCGCGGCGCATCAAAAGGCCTCGCAAAATTCGGACGGAGGCGCGCGCGCGTGAATCCATTTGAATATGACTTTTTTTCCGTGCCGACATGGGAATGCTCGACGTGGGCGATTGTGCACGAAATGTCAACTACTCCATACCCCATACCGCCGCGCATAATCTCATCGCGGAGATGCGCCCGGTAGCTCCGCCGCGTTCAACATGGGCATTATTAATTACGCTCGCCTCGTATAACCACCGCAAGAACTACCATTTAATTACGAAAAAATGTCGCCTCATAATTATAAAAATATTTTTTTTGGCTCGATTCAGTGCATCTCGGTTTCGGCGAGATCGGGGGCCACACGGGTTTTCTTACTACCTACATCTCACGTTTTTGAGTGGCCGTAATATTTAAATTGCCGACATAGCTCCTGCGGGCATACCTCGCATGGGAATGCGCGACTGCGCCGAGCGCTCGTCAAAACCCGCTTTTACCGAATGCGTCGTGCGTTGTTGAACGCGCGGGCGCTACCGCTTCCGTCTCTGTCGCTCGCGGGGCCGCGGAACGGGGAAGACAAAGAGAGGGGTACGAAAAGTATGGTGACTTTTACTGGACGTTTCTTACATAAGCGATCGCATCCCGCCTAAAATTTTGCATGGATGTGTTGCGAATGCGAAAATGTAGTCTGCGGCGGCCGCGGCGCAGCGCACGTCCGCGACATTACCTGATGATGCATATTAATTGAGGAGGAAGTTTTGTCAACAATATCTAATGCGCTCGCTGCCCGCGGCCCCATTGATAGCTTTTTTGTTCCCCATTTAAAAGTTCCTGCGTTATATCCATATAGCGCGGTAGACGGTCCTTATAAAATGTTGCATTATTGCATAATTTATGACGCATGTTGCCATACAATATTATATTGATTATTCAAAGTAGATAGTCAATGTTGGGACTCGCTAACTGGTCTATTTCTATTAATCTCGGTACTCGAGTTAATCAAAGATAATCATCAGCAAAGTAATCTATTTATTAGTTGATTAATTAATGGTGTATGTATTGAGTACACGTATCTGGAGTGTTCTGGTGTCTGATACGGGGAACTTGTAGCTCCACTAGAGATATAATGGTAAAGAATTCGCAAGTATAGCCCGATTACACTCCGTGGCGATAAGAAAATTATCCTCTATTATGAAGTGACCTAGATTCTTCGACAGCCATAGTAATACTAGTTTAAAAAGCGTAATCTTAAATGGATGAAAATTAATTATTTATAAAGGTATTATTTGTGTTCTAAAAACATGACAGAAATAATGTTTATAAATAAATAAATGTATCTATTAAACTAATACTAAAACATTATACTGTTATGCCAACTCAACAAAAAATAAAAATATTTATACAAGAAAAACCGCTATATTATACAAAAATGCAATATCTTAGAAAGACATTTATTTATTCTATTTTTAAAATTAGATTATAAACATTTTATAATCTACATTTTAAAAACCTACACCTAGTCAATGCGGCAGGCCATTCACAAAATAAAAAATTAAAAAGAAAATCAAAACCGATAAGTCACGTATCAGCACAGATAACAAATCACCGATAATGTCTTAATTAAATCAAACGTGTGGATTACCGCGATTAACACAGATTTGTCGTTATCGTCCCGCGGCGGTGTTTGCATTTCAAAGAGATTATACGATTACGATTGTCAATACGATTAGATTTTTGTGGCCATTATCCGTGTTCGTAATTGGGCGAATTCGTGATTGTACCGAAAGCGCAATATGTGAATTAAATTGATAGAATTTAAAGTACATTTGTTGTAATTTGCAGTATCTTAATTTTTATTTTTATTTCTGTGGTTGTGAGTACACGTACACATGTGTGCGGTTTTTATTTTTTTCTAAATAGGACGCCATTTTGTGTGTGTAATGTTTATGTTATATACACATGATGAATGTCGCAAAATTAAAATGTTCGCAAACTACAATTAAATATTCAAAATCCAATGCCTTTTTCTAGACATAAACAAGTCTTAAACTCTATAGGTTAGCATAGATCTTGACAAAAAACAACTATATGACTTACGTTAACATCTGTAAAACAATGAGTCACAAAAAAACAGTTTTCTCAAATATCTATTAGCGCTCAACGTCATGGCATAGAACATTGCACTACCATTTGTATCCTACACTATGATGCAACCGACCGCTCACACGAAAGCCAACTTAGCACCTGAAGCATTTCTTTCCAAATTGGTCGACATGCCATGCTGTGTTTATCCCATCCGAAAATAGTGCAAATGACACTAATTAGGACGTAGCGGGTACGTGGTAATAGATTGTTCATACCGATTCGTTTAAATGCGCCTATAGAAATGTACTTGGAGTTTCGTAACGCTTCTTCGGGTTCATGCGTTCCTGGTATCTTGAATTTTTGAGTATTTCATTTCAAACTTTTTGAAACCGTAAATAGGGGGGGGGGGATATCTTCAAATCTTCAAATAAAACCTATTACTTAAACTTAAATAACAAGTTTAATTAAAAGGTTTTATCTAGAAGAACATTCGTGAAAGATTTAAATAAAGATAGCTCATAAAAAAAAATTAAATTCATGAAAATAAATATGATATTTTTGAGCCGATTTTAAAGTTTGCTTACTTAACAGATACACATATAATGGAAAGTATGCGATCAATTAAGAAATTCTTCCTTAAGGAAATATCCTTTAATAATCAACTCGACAGTAAACCCACTGAAAGATCCTTGAATATTATCTTTTATAACATATAATATCTATACATAGTAGGCATCGCGGATACAATTGGTACTGCAAACGATTATTGACTCAATAATGCATTAAAGATAAAAACACTCCAATATCGCAGTCAATTAAAACCAGCTTTAATAATTAATCAATAATATGTCATAATAAAAACAATGTTAGCTACATATTCTTTGATAAATTTTATAGACGTGGCTCAAATAATGATATCTGCTTCCGTTGTCAATATTTATTGTTTTAAATAGAATGTGGGAATTCGGGAATTGTCAATGAGTTGATAGATTTGTTTGTTTCCAAGTAAATGTTAATCAATCATTTATTTGTATTTGTACGAATATTATCTTGGTACAATTGAAGCGTTTTAGTCGACTGCAAAGAAGAGTTGTGGTTATTACATATATACAATTAAACATGTTAATAATATTGAGCCACTAATCAGATTTATATAATTAACATATCTTAAGATACTCAAATCCTTATATAAAATAAAGATAAAAACAAAATGGCGACTGTATGACGCTGTTGATTTAAACATTTTAAAATGTAGGTATTAAAAGAAATGTGTTATCGTGTAGATTTCAAAGCGATAATGTTTTCCTATTATTAGTCGTAATCTAAATGTTTCTAGTAATATTTAAATATCCGATACTTTTGCCAAATAACTAGATGTTAAAAGCTACAAGCCATGTGCATACTAAACTTGGCCAAAAGAAACAGTAAGAAAGCAGACCAATGAGGGATGACTGCAATTTTCCTTCAAACAAAGAGTGAACATGAAAACGAACTAATTAGCCCCAAAGCACTTAATAAAATCACTAGCGACCCGCCCCTGCTTTGCTCGCATATTTTATACATGTATTGTACACATGAACCTTCCTCTGGAATGACTCTTTCTATAAAGAAAACCGTATGAGAATCGGTTCCGTAGTTTTTCAGACTAAAGTATACATAAAGATATAGGGACTGGGAAAGCGACTTTGTTTTATACTATTGTTTTTATTGTTTTTAATACATGATTGTCCACCAATCTTTTTCAATAGTAAATGTAATAAAATAACATTAATACAAAAAAGAAAAAGTAAAAACGTTACAGGACAACACAACACACAAAATACAATTACTATCTATATGTTATTAAATGTATGTATCTATATAGTATTATAGTATACCTGATTAAATTCAAGATCATTGATACATTGTTTGTTACCGGATGACTGTATGGGCCCTTAGAGTATGCAAGGCGTAGAGTCGCTTCGGAAAATGTAACGGTGCTATGGGAAAGTTTTCTGCGCATTCGGAGAAGATAGTTGGTTAATTAATATGCATGTAGCTAAGTTTGTTGTACATCCAAATGGGAACGAATTTGTTTCTTGCCTAATTGTTCTCGGCGTGTCGTTCGTTATCAATTTCGGTGAGAAATTCTGAAAACCTCAATTGTATGAAAGTATTTAGTTTGTTTTCTGGTTTTGAGTAGAAACTGTTTTTTAAAGTGGTGGTAGCGAATGCAATAGGTCCTAACAGTGTACATATTATGTATTATGTAGCCACATATGCCACTATAACATAGGCGAGCTACCTGGTTAAAAATGGTCATCGCTGCCGATCAACACTCGCAGAGCTTCACAGCTCTGAAGTGGGTTGCTTTTAAAAAGAATAGGTTGTATTTTTAATATTTTCTAAAACTTTATTTTTACGTCAAGACTAAATAAATAATTATTACTTCTCTGCGGCTTTATCATCGACATATTAATATCGAAGAAATCAAAATAATAAAAAACTATAGTAATTTTAAATAGTTAATATGATTAATTATAACAAGGTGCAAGTTTAAAGTTCTTCAAAATAAAACACTGATTAAATAAAAACTATTCAAAGATAAACGGAATGCGTCTCGGTTTCTAATCCGAGTAAAGCCGAGATAAAAGTTGTTATCGCGTAAGCTTTGGTACCTACAGACCACATTATAAAGGGCGCTTTCTGGCCTTTGAAAAGCTACTGTAGTCAATGTAAATATGTAGTTAAATACTGTTGCTACCCGGGATGAGATGAGGATGGTAATCTCTTTCAAGATTATGAGGAGGTTTGTGATGTTTTTGTTCCAGATACTGGGCTAAAGGGAACTAGTCTCAAAGCGAAGAATCGAAGTTAGTAATCCCTTTTTCATTTGATTCTGGAATTACAAATAAAAAATCATGTTAGGTATGTTATTTATCTTAAAGTATTAAGGATTTTGTTTATCACTAGCCTATTAAATTACCTAATAATATAACACGTATAGTGATTGTCAATAATACAAGATTATAATCAATCGCCCAATATTATAAACCATCGAAATAGTGTAAAATAAGTTAATCGTCTCCTCATCAATCCCTCATTATTTCCTATTTAAACGAACAAGAATAAAGTCTCTTACAATCACATCATAGATACGGGAGTTATACGAGTAAAATTATCAAATGTTTTTAAAGATTTACGTATCGAACGGTCGTAAAAGCGAACACATAACTTTGTTATTATATGCCATAAACATGTCGGGTCATGTCCATGGCTCTGGAGTATTGATAACGGAGTAAATCGACCATTGATTGAATCCAGATTTCGATTTGAGCGGTCTTGCTGTGGATTTGTGATAATTTCTTGTTTGTAAGTATTAGTAATTAGTATACAAGCTGGAGCATGATGAAGTACACTAACTTGTCCAAAGAGACTTCGTTCACGTTGTACCCATCCTACCCGAAACCATATATATAGCAAATAAGTCTATAATTTTTTTTAAAAAAGAATTTTCTAAATTTCTATTCCAATCGGTTCAGTTGTTATCGAGTTATGCGATTCATTTTCTATTTTAAGATAGACGGTGTCGCGGGATTATCAACGTATTTTTTGTCAGAGTAGGTAATACTCAAACATGTAATTCCGGGGGGCGACAGTTAGTTATGTCAGACACAAACCGCCTAAAACCTCACCGTGTTCCACTGTCCCGCGTTTCGAGGGAGACACTGGCTACTACATTTTAATAGGCTATACATACATACATCTATTAAAAACACATATTGAATTTGGTTGGCTATTGCTTACAAATCATAATTTGAATCTATTTGTACTATTTATACATTTCCGTGAAAAGGCAAAAATTTATTAAGTATAAGCGACAATATCATGTGAAATTAATCTCTTCCAGGCCTCACAAAAACATTCCATTACAAAGTGACAGATTAAAAAAAATGTTTCTACCGAGTCTTATTTACTCTTAAATTTTATTCGTCAGTGTTTAAATCTTTGACTGATATGAATATTATCTTTGCGTATTTCGCGTAAGTTAGTATAGTAAAAATTTCCACGTTTCTTATCAGATATTATGGTTTATTTAAAGCCATTGCATATTAAAATACCGCTTAGTTACTTGTAATCTCAATTTTATTTTAGTTAACAATAACATTATGAGAAAACATGAGTAAATTACTAATGACTTGTTTTTTTATGTTTTAGCTCTTTATCCGCTAAGATAATTTACTAAACTATATATGTTATAAAGATAATATGTTAAATACTTCTGTTGAAATTCAAGTCGACAAAAATTCGAGAACGATTTAGAATAGAGGCTATTTAAAATAACGTTTATTATGATATTATATTTTTATTTTTTTTTATTTTGAAGACAAACTTTATTTAAAAAAATTGTCGTCGTCAGTAGTGTTCCAAACCAAGCCATAGCTCATTTGATTTCTCACTAGTTTTAATGATTAAGATATACAATAATATAACCAATACCGGGATAAAAATATGTTGTGACATGGCGCCTAATCTATTTGTATCCGAAATTTCTGCCAAATTTATTAAGTTGTCTATTGCGTAAACGATCTAAAACATCTTTAAAAACTTATTAAGAATTAGTTAGATGATAATTTTTAACAACAGTAAATTAAAATGAAACGAAATGAGACCAGACAAGAAGTGTTTGCAAAGGTACATTATTAAACCTATACATTAAAAATTTAGTGAAATAGAGAAGTGGATTGTCAGTAAAAATTTCCAAGTGGTAGAGCATGGGTTAGCATGGCCCCATACCAAGCAAATCAAAAATAGGTAAAAATCTATTTTTGGTCTGCAGCTCTATCGTAAGGTTCACTTTGCAACTGTTATAGACGAAGGTAGCGAACCTACTATTTAGTTACCCACCATCGCGAAAGAAGAAATAAAGAACCTTTAACTATGCAGCATCCAAATTACGTAAACCGCGACATTTAAGAGCGTATCTCAATAAACATTCAACACGTGAGGTTGTCACCGCTGACAGCTGGAGAATTAAAAGATAAACGCATTAAGCAAATACGTAATATAAGATATTTCTAAACGCTATCTCGTACAAATAAATGGGACATAAATAACCGTGGCTCAGTGCGATAGACAATACGCGTAATGCCATGGTAAATGTTACTATCATGTTTTGGTTAGTGTGTCAGGCTCCGTCATCAGATAAGCGAGATCTTTCGAAGCAGCATTTTGTAGGTTCTGTACAAGACTAATACAAGTTATATGATTTAAGAATTAATTAAGAATAGACTTGGGATTAAATAGGAAAATTTGGGTGAAAATTGTAGGCATTTTAGAAGGGCACAAGGTATGCCTATAATATAGTTTAACATGCTGAAAACTGCAAATAAAAAACGGAAAGACTCAAAGACGGACGAAATTAATAAGATGTAGGTGAATAAATCTTATTGGATAGAATTTTACGAATATATTTGTTAGTATTTTATACTATAGTATTTGACTATAGCAAGCCTATCTAAAAAATAAAAGAATGATACTTGCACTTCCTATGCAGTCGGGGTCTTTTACACTTTCCTTCCATCTGGCCTTCTCCTTTTATACTTGAGCCATTCCTTTCCCCTTTCAACACTAAGCAATACATCAGTATATCCATTCAGTATCCCTTCGTAACATAGAAAACCTTTAATAAAACTATCAGTAATCGAGAACGAATAATAATGTGATATTTGCAAAGATTACAAGCCATAGTAGTGTTACAGTAGCACAAATACCGTGTATCAACATACCGAGATAAGTTGGTAAATAGATATTATTCCTTACGATCGTGACGGAGACGTGAGATTATAAAATGACAGCTCGGAGCTTTGTTTAATTTGCGACGTTTATAATGTAATAAGATTTTGTATTGATTATAATGTTAGCGCTTATATTCATATTAATATATAGGGAAATTTTTATATTAGTTGCATTTGAGATGTTCCTTAGCGTAATATTAATCCTACTATCTTACTAATATTATAAACTAGCTGTTGCCCGCGACTCCGTCCGCGTTTACTTTCATAAAAAATGTATTCCCCGGAAACTGGATAAAAAGTATCCTATGTCCTTCTCCTGGTTCTAAACTACATTCCCACCAATTTTCAGCCAAATCAGTTGAGCCGTTATCGAGTTATAAATGGTGTAACTTACACGACTTTCTTTTATATATATAGATATATGTAAAGGTCTGTTAGGATTTATGTAAGTATGTCAGCAAGTCCGCCCCCCAAAAGGGTGCGCGAAGGAACTCCGAAGGGTTTTAGTCGGTATGGCCTTTAAAGCCGAGTCCGACATAACCGCCTCCTTCTCCCCCGAGGAGGACGCGGTATTTGTAACAGGATTTCCCCCCGTAACAAAAGGATTTATGTAAGTAAGTTTGTTCGTCTTTCACCCATAAACTACTCAATGAATTGGGCTAAACTTTGGCATTCAGGTAGATAAAACTCTCATTTACCTTATAGGGTAATTTTTATCCCGGCATTGTTACAGTAACGAAAACTACGCTAGTATAGCCGGGGGAAGCAACTAGTGTTGTCTGTAGCATTGATCTTGATTTAGGCTGGATTCAGAAAATCATAAATAGTTATTCAAGTATGTATATACGTTGTATATGGTAGCTTTCAATAAAGTAAAGCAGTTTATATCTTCGTCTAAAATTATTATTTTTTTTATAATATGAAGAGGAGAGACGAGCTGGACGCACTCCTGATGGTAAGAGTAACGCCAGCCCATAGCCAATGCAGTGCTACCCGGAACTTTGCAATAAAGTCCAACTCCGGGCAGGGGTGCACTACACCAACGCTCCCCACTTTGAGTCATCAGATGTTAAGACTCATCAGCCCAGTAATCACGCTGGCTACAGTACCCTTCAGACCGGAGCACAGTGACATTTTCACATCACTGTACAGGCGGTAGAATGTCTGGCACTGTGGGGTACCCACCCAGTCGGTCTCCTGCTAAAGAGACCTACCCCCATTAGAAATATCTTTTGTATTTAAAACTTGTAAAAAGTATGATACAAGCTTATACGCTTTTTAAAACCACGTAAACTTATAAAATCAATGAACCTACTGAATGAACCTCTTATTTAGAAGTACTAATTAGAGAACTAAGTATTTCTATTTGATGATAAATGGCATTGTAGATCAATTGTTCCCACGGCATATATTTAAACCAAATATTTAAACGGAAACGCGTTATCAATGTCACGTTAATAGGTGACAACAGATAATTACAATTAGCTTCTAATTGGTCGTTTTTATTTTGTTGTTTTGTTGCTCGATATTAAAAAAAAAACAGGATTATTATTATACAGCGCCATCTAGTTCTTTGATCAGCAGAGATTGTGTTATGGTAACTTGATAACGGATAATTTACTTAGAAATTTTTTTCTTGTGTATACATATGGTAATATAAATTACACAAATAGTAACAGACTAATCTTTTCTGATAAATCTGAAGTAAAGGTAAAGGATATTATGACTGCACTAGTTTAATTTATAATAATCTTCTTTTTCTTAGTCGGGCAATCTTTTAAGAAGTGGTCGTGGTGGAACTGACGAGGTACATGATATAATAATCTTTACAAAAATTTAAAAATCATTTTATTCTTGACAATCTATGTTTAGGAAAGAAAGTCATTTCAGTGTACGAACTTTATTTAATCTTCTCTTACAATTTCTGTTACATTAACATATCTTATTTTGGATCCTAATAGACTTCTAACGCTCAGAACAGCCAGCCAACTTCCAAGCCACAAAAACAAGTGTATTTGCCCACAACCGTTCAACGTGAACTGTAAATTGTGATTCTGTAATTGTGGTGCTAGCCGTGATTGCAAGAGTTAACACATAATACATTACGGTTTGTGTCACAACAATCAGGGAGGACGAATGAGGCGCCGAGAAGCGTAATCTAGGTTAACAGGGGTCAAACGGCATCACAAATTCCAATATGATATTAGACAGATCTGTGGCGCGAATCGACGATTCTATGCGCGTTGGTTTCCTTGTTGCCTGGCGGGGTGGTGTGAGGGCCGGTGGGAACGCGATTCTCCTTGAATTCGAGAAGCTTCCAGAATGTTCTGGAAAGTTCCAGAGTAACTAGTTGTAAAGTGTCTCAAAAGGTCTTTCAAATCCGATTGGAATTCCTTGATGCCTGGTGCGATGAGGTACGATCACCGGTGGGAACGTGTTTCTCTTTGAATTCGAGAAGCTTCCAGAATGTTCTAGAAGGTTCCAGAGTAACAAGTTGTAAAAGAATACTTTTTAATTATCCGATAACTGTTAAAACTTCTTAACGATTCTTTTTACTTCTTAGTCTAGTCTTCACGGAATTCGAAGAGACCAAAACACATAGTACTACAAATAGATTATTTACTATAATCTACTATATCTTTTTTAATGAGAGCTTTTGTAAGCGTAAAAATGCTATCATTAAAAGTCTCTACGACCAGTTCAAATATCAGTTATCCTTCTCACCAATATTTGCGCGTCCAGACTTTTTATCTATTCCGTTTAACCTTATTAACGTTCAGATTCGCCAATAGCCCGTTCAATGAGCAGAATCAATGCCCACTGACGCAATGTGTCCAATTTGAATCTCTACGTTTTAAGTGGTCAGTCTTCTTAGATTAGAATATTAATGTTACCTTATTTCTGCGTATTTGGAGACTTGTTATTCTTTGGTTTAGGTACTATGAAAATTAGTTTTATTAATTGTGAAACAGTATAATTCCATAATATAATATATACATTAATTTTATTTATTAACTAGCCGCTCCCCGCGGTTTTATGTTTTAATCCAGGGTCTCTCTATCTATCTATATATAAAATTTCATCTAAATCGGTCCAGCCGTTTTGCCGTAAAAGAAAGACAAACCTACATACAGACAGACAGATGTAACACTTTTCTATTTATAATATTAGTAAATATGGAGTAAAATGTCGATACCAATTTAATTATTATTCTATGTTAAAAATAGCCTATGTGTCAATCCAGAATGTCAGCTACCTCCATACCAAATTTTATTAAAATCGCTCCGCCCATTTAGACGTGAAGAGGTAACAAACATACACGCTGACAAACCGCCTTTATTATTAATTTAGATATCGAATTACGAAACGTTCTCTTTTTTGAAGTGGGTTAAAAATTAATGTTTTTTCAGAGC
>JADANM010006098.1:9064879-9104657 GCA_026213755.1 Eurema hecabe
TATCAGCTGTTTGTATCAAGTGTTTATGATCCTAAATTGACCCAAGTGCTCTTGCGCCAATTACGACTTTAAAAACATAATCATTATGTTATTGTACAAATAATTTTATTAATAAGATTTGTTTGTGAAGACGTAATTTTATTACGTTTAATCTTCTTTATGGCTAAATTTATTTCGGTTGTTATTCTTATTATGAATTGACAATAAGTTAGCGAGGTGATAAGAATAGCTTATATAATTTCTTAAATGAGTTTTAAGAAAATAAAACTAGTCATAATCCTACTAATAGTATATCTTACTAATAGTATATGTAATATGTATGTGTATATTTTGCGATATTTCACGCAAACATGTATTTGGCTTTAGTATGGCGTCCAAGCAGATTAAATACCAGATTTAATTTTTATTTATTGTATAAGAATTGTTTTAAATAGGTTTCACTTATATTTAAATTAGCCAAAATTTTACGTTTAACCAATACACTTTATAATCTATTATTATGAAACACAAAATACGAAACAATAGTTTTTAAGACATATTATTATCATATCATTAATTTATCTATGCTATTAATAATTTGATAATTTTGTATCCTTTATACTTACTTATTTTATTACATTTAGTCTATTTTATCATTTTCCAATATATACTTTTAAAATTTAGCTTTAAGAGATCCTTTACTAATTTTAGTATCTTAAATCTACAAGGCATACTTTTTACCGATATTTACATATTTACATATTTACAAGGGACTGAAACCTACGCTAGTATCAACTTAATAGCGCGCTACGGTTTTTCCTATGTGCCCTACATCATTTCTATACTTATATCAAATTCATACAAAAGCTGTTATTCAATGTATAGTTCTACAGGAGTAAACGAGCTGGCGCGTTACCTTATGGTAAGTGAACAGTGTGGTGCCGTCTTTTTAAAACGAACTTTTCGTCTTTATATAGTCTGTAGGGGGTAGGTCTCTTTCGCAGGAGACCGACATTCAACCGCCTGAACAGTGATGTGCAAATGTCACTGTGCTCCGGTCTGAAGGGCACTGTAGCAAAATTACTGGGCTAATGAGTCTTAACATTTGACGACTCAAAGTGGGGAGCGTCGGTGTAGTGCACCCCTGCCCGGAGTTGGGCTTTATAGCAAAGTTCCGGGTAGCACTGCATTGGCTATGGGCTGGCGTTACTCTTACCATCGGGAGTGCGTCCAGCTCGTTATCCCTCTTCATATTATAAAAAAAAAGTCTTAGTATAAACCTGCAAATGTAAAACCTATTCCAACAAATGAAATATTAAAATATGCTTCTTAATTACAACACATATGAACCGTTAGTTAAAACAGACATTAGGTATTATAGATAGATTCGTATGCATTGCTCAGTTGAGAATTAGATGGTCAGTCCAGGTGAAAGTTTGGGGTGTGTAAGGGGATCGGACGGGCTTAGCTGTTAGTCCGTTCGTCCTTACCCCGGGAAACTTAATTTCGTTTCGAATTAACGAACGAAACGTGTGCTATCGAATTTAGTAACAAAGATGGGGTTTACTTAAATATTTGAATAATATGTTTGTCTGGATAGCTGTATGTCTGTCTAGTGATGCGTAATGTGTTGAATATCTGTCTGTCTGTCTAGAGTGCATAACTTTATAACAACTGAACCGATTTCGATAATTATTTTTCTTTGAATTACGTGGATATTCCTAAGCAAAGAAAAACGGATACGTGTAAGGTTTATTTAAGTTTACAGGTAGTCATATAGATGAAATTAATGACTGTTTGTCTGCAATGAATAGGGCTCAATACCACTGGTCAAGTTTAAATGCAATATGGTCTGAAATTTTTATTGATAAAACAAACGTTGAATGGGTAGAATTAAAGCGGTGAAATAGTTTATAGAATTTCTCTTTATTTTCGCTCTCGAACTATGGGTTAAAATTAAAATTCATTATTGTCTCATTTGACTTAAATCCAGATATTACCGATAGCCTTCCTTTTATCAACGATCTTATATTCTTACCGATAGCATTCGCTTCGTCAACAATTCGCTAAAGAACTATCAACCATCAGCCCGTATTAAAAAGTAGTTCGAAGCTCTCGATTTAAACTAATAAACCCTCACGTAACACACGCTGGCTGTAAGCAGGAATGTTCAGCATGCGAAGATTAGCCGGCCAGAGTTTGCTAGGCTTCAGATCTGTCACGCTATCTCGTAATGTACCTATCAGATCATCACTCACGAGTCACGAACCGCATGCTAAACGCATTGAAATCCTACGTAATTATACTGTTTTATATTACTACTAGCTGCTGCCCGCGACTTCGCCTGCGTAGACTGAAACCTACGCTAGTATTAACTTAATAGCGCCCTACTGTTTTTCCTATGTGCCCTACATCATTGGCACTTCAGACTTTCATATGAAATTTGTCCCTCCCCCCCTTCCTCCCCTTTTTACCCTTTTTTCCAGTTAAAAAGTAGCCTATGTTACTCTCCATCTTTTCAACTAACTGTATGTCAAAAATCAGTTCTTATGATGATGCTTGCTTAGCTACGGCGTGAAGGAAGGACAAACAAACAAACACACTTTCACATTTATAATATTATAGTAGGGAATAGTATGGACTAGCTTTTCCTCGCTGTTTTACCCGCGTAGTTAGCGTTTCCTGAGCAATACAGGGATGTAAGCTTTCCTATCTTTAAAGTTTAATTTAAAATCGATTCAGTAGTTTAGGAGTCAATCGCGGACAAACAACGTGACACGTAATTAATATATATTAAGATTAGCTGTAGCCCGCGACTTTCTTCCTGTCCTTTGAAATATTAATTTTCTGGTCACAATATGCATAACAATAGGGAAAAATAGTGTTCATAATTCTAGTAACATTTTGTGGGAGACTGGTGTCTGAAATAAGATTTTGGCCTGTATTTCAGGACAAGATCTACCCCCAATAGTATAATTGAGAACTAACAGTATACATTTTATTTATTTATTTATTTATAACACTTCGTTACACATAACAATATAAACCTTATAAAATAGAGAACATTCTAGTAACTGGCGGCCTTATCACTTAAGAGTGATCTCTTCCAGGCAACCAAGTCAGGACAAAACATACAAAATAAACAATTAGGTGGCGTAGTGCAACTTTAAACAATATGTTGATATAAATGTAAAACTTTTATTTTGATATTTCTCTCGAAACTCGTTGACTTCAGGACAAGGTATCTCCAAAAAAAAACTAAAAGAAAATTCATATTTTTCGAGAGCAAACCCGCGGTTTATAGCTAGTGATGTATTAATTAAATCCTCTAACAACCTTAAAGGGTTCTAAGTGAACGTTCCAATATACGTCTACTTAACTTAGTATGTTAGCAGCTAATTCTTAAGTTGAGGGGAGATAGAGTTTTAAGAGTTACTTATGTTAACTCTTAGACTCTTAAGTCCCTCCGAGTCTTTAATGCGAGTTACTTTACTAATACTTAAGTACTGCGTTTAACAATGAAGTTTATAAATATAAAATAATTATATAGATATATAAAGAGATATTTTTGTGCTTTAAGATGTCTTTATATGATTCGTCTATAACAATATTATAGTTTCTGAGTTTGTCTAACTCAAATCGTAGTATTTTAATTTACAGAGATAATTTTTTTACCTACTTAAAGAATAGCTTAGATATATTTGTCAGTACAGATCCTATCCTACAACGATATTATATGAAATAGATATGTTATAAGAGCAAAATTGACTAACAAACCTAGTAGACAATTATTGTTTTTCTTTTTCGTTTAAATAATTCATTGAACTTTAAATAGTAGCTCAAAGAGTAATATGAAAAAGTTATTAGTAATAAAAAATCTTTATTTGTGTTTCGTAGCCATCCATTGCTACAGCGTAGCTCTACGGTGATATCTTGACACAACATCTCTGATTCAGTCGATATTATGTTACGAGTTTTCTAGTTAGAAGAGCTATATGCCATTGATAAGAAAGAAAAGTCGCTTTTTAACGCACGTAGGAGTTAGGACAGTGACCCTTTTGTCAGTGAATAAGTAGTACCTCTAGGTACCTCTAGAGGTGTGGTATTTCAATCTTTTTACTTTTAAAAAGCAAAGCCAGTGTTTTTAATCCTAATATATTTTTAATCCGTACAAAATTCCCCTGCAAAAGTCCGGTAACACATCCATGAACTAAATGTATGAACTGTCAAATTGATTTTTTTTTATTTGACAGTATATAAAACTAGCTGTGCCTCACGGTAATACACGCGTGGTTTCCGATCCCGGGTCAATACCGGGATATGAAGTACCCCTTATGTATATATAAATAAATATATAAAGTATGTATTATATCGGTTCACTAGTTTAAGAGTCAATCGCGGACAAACAACGTGACACGTAATTTATTTTATATTTAGATATTAGAGTTGTAAAATATATAATATGTGTATCGTGCTAGATCGTTTTGTTAAAGGCTGAAATCTTTCAAGCTAAGACGGGTTAAGCTTCGAAGCGCGCGCACCTAATTGCCATTTTGTGTTGTCTTAATGAACAAGTAGTGCGATGCAATTTACGGTACAACTCATTTGGCCGATTAGCGATTGTATCGTAATACTTGAAATATGAGATATATTTATATGTAAACATGATGATTGTATATCATTATTACATGGTATATAAAAAAGTCGCTTCCTTATATTTGTCTCTAAGTAAGCTTAAGTCTTCAAAACTACTCAACCGATTTTCAAGCGGTTTTTTTTTTCTGATAGAGTGATTAAAAATAAATAATATTTCGATCCATCAATAAACTCTTTTGAACAATCACTGCACAGTAGATTTGGCTATGGTTTGACATGAGGGTAAATTAGACCTATCAATAAACGCACAATATGCTTTAGTCTAGTGAATATATTTTTATATTTTTGGATTAGATTTGGACAGTATTGGAAAAAGTTAGTGTGATAATAAGTATCATAAATTTGAAGTTGTATAAGGTAACCCTTTATGTTAAATATAAAAATATTGCTTTTAAACCATTACAACGGTTACAAAACGTTTTCCGGAAAGTTATTTAATCTGTGGGATTTGAGGTTAGTCATAATATCACGTGTGTTTAACAGAGTGAGAAAGAGAAAGAAAGAGACAGAGGATATTCGTAGGTAGTGGTGGGTTGTGATTTAGTTCCGACTAGCCATAGGTCAAGCCTTAGGGTTATAAAAGAGCTTTATTAATATCTGCTTTCGCGATAAATAATCTCGATTTACGTTCATTAATTCCGTACATTGTACGATTTTCGGTGCGATATTAGATTTTAATGGTCTTAGTTAAATCCCGGGTTAGAATACCATTACAAAGGTGGAATATTTAGTTTAGAACTTAATTAGCACTGTTAGACTGACGCTTATAGACTACAGGCCCAGTTGAAAAAATTATGGGTCATTTGAACCACCAGGTGACCTTTCTGGAACGATTTAAGAGCATAAAATAATAAGATTCAGCACTATGACGTCACTTGTAAGCTGTCCAACTGAGTGCAGGTGAGAATTCGAGTACAACCCCCTTTACCTTTACCTTTATTTTCTTACTCCTACATTAAAACACAATTAATAAAGTTTGTATTGGAAAATTTGCTACAGTTTGTGTTGCAGGCCTGAGAAACTCTTCTCAGGATATTGAAAATATTACGCTCCTTAAGAAATCTTTATCATTGTATGATTTTTAAAAGTACGAAAAAGGCTTTAAATTTAAAAGGAATCGGTTTATTTCCAATTTAATATAAGTATAAAGACAGCGACTCATTCACGTTTTTTAATATTGAAATTCATTTTCCATCTGAAAGCTTTTTAAATAGCTTTTTGTAACAAAATTCTTAAGGACATCGATAAGAATACTAAAATAAAACATATGTATTTAAAATATCAAATTTAATAAACAAAGAAATAAGTTCTAAAAAAACAATTTATATGATTCAAAAATTTATTATAGTTGATTATAATTGACCAAAGGGCCGACCGTTCAACCTCACTAATCCGGTAAGCATACGTGAAACTGAAACTACCCTAAAAATCTCGCAGATTAAAGAACTTTCTCGAAAACTATTGAAAGTTACATTATGAGATTTGAACGTATTATTTAACACTTTACCTTTGTATGGGTTAAAATATTTTAAATTGCGATTACTATATCATCAGTCTAATCAAATTATTTTGGAAGAATTTAATTTAAACTAGAATATTTAAAGGCAATATTTATTACGTTACGAAGTATTATTTTAAAGATTATTTCTAAATGATTGAAAATTTCATACGTTAGGTGGTTCTAAGCTTAGATACTAACAGCAAAATTTAGACTAAATTCCTAAACAGTCAAGCCATTTGAACGCTAAATAAATAGATATAAAAAAGCACTCGGATACTTTCATCATTTTATGCAGAAAAAAAAATGCAACGAAGCAGCGCGAACTATTTAATATCGAAGAAAGATTCTCAAAGTGAGTGCAAAAGCTTCGCCCGACAAAGCGATGTACAGACGGCTGCTTCGACAGAACAGGATTAATTATTATTTTAACATCACTCTTTAGGTTTTTTAACGCTGCCGTGAGCAAGTCAAAAGCATTTTCGCTTGAGAAGTTACTAAATAATTAATACGCTTTCATGGCGACAGTGTTTCGACGTCTTCCGATTTTTGAGGCGCCCGAAGTTTTCCGTTGTTTTTGCTGTCTCGGGGTATCATCTAGAAATAAACGTGGACGGTGCTTTTAAGAGCATTTGCTGTTTTGTAAAATTATTAAGACGGCAGAACAGTATAAAAGCTATTAAGCTTTTCTTCGACCTAATAGTTGCCTGTTTTTTAGCATCTAGTTGGGAGAATTTGGACATGTGAAGTGTTGTATATGAATCATAAATACTAATATCATCTATGTCTATTCGTATAAGCACAGATGATACTATTACCTCTCTACTTTGTGCAAGGAAAACCCTACCTAGCTTTTCTTCTACCTCTTTTAACTTCTAACATCTAACTGGACTTTGCGCAGTATCATCTATTCATTAACATCTCTTCTTTCTGCAGGTAAAACCCTACCAGTTCATTGCGTGGTAGAAGCAGTGTCGTCGCTAGAGGAAGGTGCTTGGCGGCGTCGTGCGGTGGTGGAAACGGATAGCTACGTCATCATCCCCGCGGCCACTGCTTTCCACGAGCTGGTACCAGCTGCCATGATGAGGTTGGGATACCCTCATGAGTTAGCTGCCTCTGCTAAAGGTTTGTAGCCTAAAATTGTAATTACACTTGTGTGGAAAGGATTTGCAGAAGTATTTAATTGATTCAGTATGCATCCTTACTATGCGCGAAGGGTCGTGGGTTCGATTCCCACACCGGAAAAATATATTTGTAATTTACATTTGTATTTTTCTGGGGTCTGGGTGTTGCTATGTATTGTATGTATGTATTTACAAAAGAAAAGTATGTATATGTAATTTATTCCGTTATCTAGTTGCCATAACACAAGCTTCGGCTTAGCTTGGAACTAGATGGCGCTGTGTATAAATGTCCTGAAAATATTTATTTATTTATTTACTGAAATTAAATGCGAACGTTTGTTATATAGATTATAGACCTAGGGTCTAAAAGGGTAAACACATAGCATATTTTCTGTATGCATTGACAAAAAATATAAGAAAATCGGCTTAGTTGCAGCACTTATAAGACAATTTCTTGATTAGTGTCCATACCGAATAAAATAAAAGCTATTAAAAACAAAAGAAAGGGAATACATGGGGTCGATTGTTCGCTGTTTCTTTTACAAAAATTGGATAAAAGAAGCATTTACTCTAACCTTACGCAAAGTTCGTTGGTTTATTCTAACATGACTAACAACAATTTTAATTCCAGGATCTGTAGTCATCAACAACTGGAAACCGTTACCCTTCGAGCGTATCTCCGATGGTCCATTGGCGACAGTCGGCGAGGTTCTGGGCGAACTGACCACGGTGGCAACCCTGAGGATCCAGCTGCTGAGACCCAGGCCTACTCCTCTGCAGGATATCAAGGATAAGCTGTTGCGACTGCTCCTGGTTCAGAGTAGACAGCTGCTCATGTCTACTGGATGTCCTTTGGATGAGGTAGGCTTTGTTCTTGTATTTTGTTTCAATATCTTATTTTATCGTTATCTTTTTTTATTTTTGTGGATGGTTTATTCGAAACATATTTTTAACTGCAGTTTAATCAAAAGGTCAGTTTAACTTTCATATCTATTAACAAAAAAATTAAACACTATAAAAAAGAAATGAAAATCTAAATTTAATATCAACATAAGAAAATGTTTGTTCAGCACCACCGCTAAATACGCCAACACTCCCCTCACAAGCGGTGTTTTACAACAATTTCTATACAATTAGAGTATTATCTGAACACCTGTCAGCCCGAATAACATCGCGGGGCATTTAAACCACTCTTACCCCGGTCTCCGGGCTCAGCCAGTGTCCCGGTAATGTTACGTTTTAATACCTGATTGTACTAGCACACAATAACCACCCCCACCCCTACCCCGCCTCACCCCCTCCATCCCCTAACAGCCCTCATTACGGCAAAACTCATTGTTTTCACATTTAAGCCGAAGCTGAATGGTGCTCTATAACCAATTGAAAATATTCGGCTATTTTGATTATGTATGTGGTTTGGTGAACGGATTACTGTTGCCTAGGTATATAGTTATAAGAACTATACTTATACGTGTTTAAAATAGTTCTTTTAATATCTCAACGAGGCTTTTTTCTTATTATAATTTATCCATATATAGGCTTCTTCGGACTTCGGACGACAGAATATCACTGTGTTGTCTTAAGGCATCAACATCTTTGCAATTTTTTTATTTTCATTACTTTAATACGTAACAATTTTTAATGTATAATAAATAGGCAATATTATTTTTTAAAGAATTAACAGAGTTTTTCTCCGATTCCTCGCTGTAAGAACTAATTTCCGAACTGATATAATTATTTTTTAATAGGTTGACGATTCAAATGTCACTATATGTGGCCTAATTTAGTAAAGATATACTTGATATTGATGTACAGAATTTTTTAAGTTACTGAAAATTGTATTATTATACTTTAAAACAATTATATTCGACTATCCCCTGTTGTCATAACAATTATTGTAATTCTCGAGTTTTGAGTTTCTTAGCTGACTTTAATGATTTAAAGGAGGGGTTGTAAACCTCGTGGTTACCGGAATAAAGTGGGGTTTCTGTTGGCAGAAGTCCGATATAACGAACTAAATCAGGCCCTTGTGTAAAACAATAATCAAAAATACTATAAAAACTTTTAAAAATGTTATAACCACAAAAAACACTGTATCATTTAGATAAAATTATATTTTTAATACGTATTATATAAATTCTATTTCCATATACTATAATAAGCTGAATAGCATAAGCTATAGTAGAGAGGCTCAATTCATTAAGATTATATTACGAAAAAATAATCGCTGTATTTACTCATTTCGCCGTGTCTTTTTAATCGACGATATAATCCTACCAATTTGTAAATGTACTTAACGGTAGGATAATGTCATATAAATATGTTTTTTTAATAATACCAACGTCCCGATAAGTACTATTATTAGGCGAGTAAGTTACTTGTTGAGTATGTATTTAGTTATACGAAACTTTTTTTGTAACCGTCAAAATATAGATATCTGTCAAAGTATAAAATATTTTTTACTTAAGTTAGAAATTTATCCTAAATAAACTAACCAGTATAACTCTCAAATACATATTTCATAATTATTTTTTTCTCCTTTTTCGGACTCCTACTAAAGGAAGTAAAACTAAAATAAAATAAATTAAAAAGGTTGACAGCCCCTGTTTAACATACAAATAAGTTGATCGCGATACAAAAGCTGAGGAGACGAACAGATTATCAAAGTCTTGTTAAGTAGAAGTATATTCTGTCTCGTTATAATTTGCGAGGTGGCGCCTAAGTCCTTATAATAAGGATCAGCGAAGGTTGTTTTCATATTCCGTGTACAGTCGGCAAAAAAAATTTAATAACACGTAAAAATTACAAATAATAACACTTAAACAGTCTTATCTTTTATCGTAAGAAACGATAATAGATAACGAAATAATTATGTATCTGTAAGTTTTTTTGTAACTAAGATTATTTTTGTCCTAAGAGGCTTAATAAGAGGCTAAAAGGTGTAATGTGTTAATATACTTTATTGTTGACGGTACTTTGTATGCATTATTGTACACAAAACAATGAAGTAAATGATATAGATATGAAAATATTTTTTTTACAAAATTCAAGAAATTTAAAAATGAAATTCAAAAATCAATCCAATTAAAATATTATTTATCATTACTATCATTGTAACGTTATCCTAAATAGAAATTTGTCTAAATCTATCGTTCTTTAGTCATATTAAATTATACCATGCAAACTTTTTCATCAAAATGAAAAATTAACCCTCAAAATTCAGATCCATATAACCAGCGCGGCGTTTTAACCCGCTTGCGTTTACAATGTAATAAGACGTGGGTCGCTACATCCCTCGTCTTACCACCTCCGAAAGAGGGTTAAAAGGAGTTTTAGATGTACGAACGCTTTTGATCTTATTAATACCATAAAATAATGCCTTATAATCGTATTAAACACAAGGTTAGCGTTTTAGACGATATTCGCTTTTGATATTTCAATTTAGCGCGTAGCGAGGTTTATTGTATTAAAAATGTATAATTGATTTTTTTCTCGTTTAACTCTTTAAGGGCTACATGTTTATGCTTACAAAAAATCTCAATTGTCTAACGAAAATATTATTTAAACACATATAAACACAATGTACAAAGTAAAAATAATCATTGCATAATAAAAAAAATTATAACTCATATAATATGTAGGTATATGATTATTTCAATGAAAAAAAGGCTGAAGTTTGCTGATGAAAAAAAAAATTAAAATTAAAAAAAATTGCTTAAAGTATAATACTATGATTTATTTCGATACATTTATATATAAACCATAATAATAATGATTACATAAAAATATTATCAAAACGAGTAAAATGCACAAAACTTGAAATTCAAATATAACTCCAATCAATTGCAAAGGTTATCAACGCGAGAAATGATACAAAGGAAAGCCCGCCGATAATCAGGAGCGATTCGAAGTTATCAACTAAACTCAGATCAACTCCACGGAATTATGCTAATTTATCATTCGCCACTTCCATCCGACGAACTTTACTTTTACAAAGATATTCGAATCAAATTGAACGTAAAATGTTCCTTAATGATAACTCTTATCGCCTTTAATTCTGACAGGTGTAAAGTAGCAAATATAAACAGTATGAAATTAATATCAGATAACGCAAAGCCTATTGTGTAGTGTTCTAACTTGTCCTTGGTAACAAATGTAGCGGGTGATGTTCGCAATCACACTGAATGTCTTAAGATTACACGTGACGTTATCGCAGGCGCCAGCTCCCGTAAATCTAACGAACCAACGACAATATCTCAGAACAAATATGACCGCACTATTTAAAAACACAAAACAAAGAGGATTAACCCATCACAGCTACTTAAGTTGACGTGTCTTAAGAAACTGATGCAATATATTAAGACTAATATTGTTAATGTTACATTTGGCAATATGTACGTGATGCAACACTGACTACTTCTGCTGTAATCTACTTATACAAATAGTACGATTACGTAACTAATTAAAGTATTATCTCTGAAGATACGCTGCAGAATTTCCCACTCGAATGATTAATATTTAACTAAATAGGGTGTCAAGATACGTTAAGTACACATTATGTAACGAAACCATCGCTCGCAGTCTGAGAATCGTTTTGTTTAATACTTTAATACAAGAGTATACTTTTCAATCTAGATACCGACGAAACGTTCGGTATAACCACTTAGTTACACGCTACCGGCGTTACGCTAAGGCAGTGTAGGTGGGTGCTAATTATAAAGACGCCCTTCCCGCTCATTGTTTTAGAGCAAACCATTATTGAAGTTTCGGCGGCAACGGAGTGATGCGTACTAAGTACTAACCATAATGCAAACACCTCCCATCTGCACCTAGCGGCCGCAGCGCATGACACATACATTAACAGTCGGCCTAATATTTTCATAATCTAATGGCGTTCTCAGAAACAATACTCGCCGTTTGCTCAACCAATTATCTCCGCATCTGTTATTGGTTAGACTGACCTCTTTAAAACCATCTAAAATTGTTTGCGGTATCTTTTCGTTTTGTGTGTTGAGTAAACACTATTGTTCGTAGCGTGAGACTTGATATGCTTTCTTGTTTTAGGTGACATTGGCGCAGATATGCAGGGGACAGGACAGGACACCGGGGCCGCATAACGTGCACGAGCCGGCGGAGGAGACTCGACGCAAATTTGAATCTTGGTGGAGCGCGCAAGTCTCGCCGCGCCCCCCGCCCTTCAGCCCGCGGCGCTACCCTTCCCCAGGCCCAAAAAACAGATCTCCAACCTTGAACGCCATGCCTGAACATCTGCACCCTGCTCTCCAAACTGTACAAAGTCAATATCCAACGCAGAAAACTAGAATGAGGACAAGCTTCGACCCGGAGCTAGAGTTACCAAAGCTGCAACGTTGGTTTTCTGAAAACCAGCACCCGAGTAGACAGCAAATACAGCAATACGTTCGTGAGCTGAACAATTTGGAATCCAGGCGCGGTCGAAAACCGTTGGATGTTAATAACGTGGTGTACTGGTTCAAGAATGCGCGAGCAGCACAAAAAAGAGCTGAATTACGCAATATAGGTGGCCTGGGAGGTCATCTCGGGCTCAATGGTTTCAACAGCCGGAGCCACAGTCCCTCGAACGGGTCTCTTTTAACTGGCAACGACAATTACTCGCCACATGATCACAATTTATTGAAAAGCCCTATGCAACTATCTGGGAGTCCTGGACGCTACCCGATGTCGGTGATGTCAGAAGACAATTTGTCGAATGCTGGATCTGACTTGGAAGATGATGGTGTGGATATGAACACTGATGAAAGGCCTGATAGCCCGGATGCTCCACTGTCACTAATCACCACCAGAAAAAATAATAATGATCATGAAAAAGAAGAAATGTCCAAGGAATCCCCAAAACCACCTGACATAATTAAGGTAAGAATTTATTTACTTCAAATCTCGAGCAACACAGTCAAATAATACATTATAGTAGGTTTTCATTTTTAATACATTTTTTTATCTATTCGAATATTATAAAGAAGTAAAGTTTGAGTGTTTGTTAAATTGTAAGGGGTAATCTTGGGATCTACTGAACCGATTTTAAAAATTCTTTCACGAATAGAAAGCCACATTATTGCTGAGTGTCATAGGCTATATAAAAAACTGAAAAGGGCTAAATATAGCTTTCTTTATTTACAGGTACATGACATTAAACAAGAGCCACGTGATTTATCCAAGTCAGAACAGATGCAATCGCCCCAGCGTTCGCCCGCAAAAAACAGTGATAGTTCGCACAACAATAACAACAACAACAACGATGACGAAAACGGCGTCGGGGACGAACAGGACCTCGCTTCTGATGACGAAGCAGTCCAGGAACGTCACTACAGACCTGCGTCTCCGCATCTCGACCGTTTGCCATTCCCCATGGTACCGAACCACCCCATGTTCAGTCATGGCATTATGTATATGAGCCAATACATGAGCGGGTTTCCTGGTGTTGGACCAGTACCAGGAGAAGGCGCTAGCGGACTCAATCTAGCCCTAGCTGGAGCCTCGGATGAGCGCCGCAAACGCAACCGCACCTTCATAGACCCTGTCTCCGAAGTCCCCGTTCTAGAACAATGGTTCTCGATGAACACGCATCCCTCACACAACTTGATTCTGAAGTACACTGAAGAATTGAACAGGATGCCGTACAGGCAGAAGTTCCCGAGGCTGGAGTCGAAGAACGTGCAATTTTGGTTCAAGAATCGCCGGGCAAAGTGCAAGAGGCTGAAGATGTCGTTGTACGAGCCGACTTCGCCCGGCCATTACGGTCATCCCGGACACCACGCTATGGCGGAGCGGAAAATGGTCTGAACCAGCTATAGAACGAGATGGCCATACCTGAAGCCAATTTGTGACATCACAGAAAGACTGAGACAAGAATCGTTGATGGTGTAGTGCCATGTTAGTATTATTGAATGTTGCGACTGCGCATCGTATGACGTATTAAGTCTTCGAACATGTATTTTAAACTCGTAAGCTATTCTTTCTATTAGGAATAGTTATATACTATGAAAAATCATTCACATTTAGAGCGAACTGTCTTACATATATTTACCAAACTTCATATCGTCCTTATGTGGATTTGAATCTCAGAAAAATATATAATATATGATAGTATGTATTATTCATTTATCTCGCGTTCTGTATATAGGCGGCATATGTTTTATTTATTTAAGTTATAGAATGGTGTAATAGTATCATAAAGGTGGATAATCTCATCGTATGTTCTTACGTAGTTGGTACTTATTTAGGTGGACATAAAAATAATTATATAACAATAATGTGTAAGTAATAAAAGTCAATAAGATATACATTAGTAATATCGCACATAACTGTATATTATGTTCTATAGAATAATTGACTTCCTTGTTAGTCTACAAAGATATAGAATACGCACATTCCTTTCGTTAAGATATACTCAATCCAAAGATTGATTAGAATAAAATATATTAAAGCAAGCTACCTACATCTCTTGTCTCACCAAACAAACAATAGTACGCATTAACTGTATATATCGTATCGCTTCAAGAAGAGAGCGTACATATTTTTAAAAGGTCGGCAACCCACTGCAGAGTTTTCAAGCTCTGCGAGTGTTGATGGGCGGCGATGACCACATTCCATCAGGTGGCTCGCCTGCTTGTTTGCCCCCTATGTTATAAAAAATATATATGCAACACTATACGCTTATATAAACAATGTATAAATTATATATTATAAGTAACATAATCATTGATTTTCTTAGATAAAATTCATTTTATTTCTTCACAGTGAGACAGGCGAAACTGTTGCAGTATTTACGCATTTATGAAAGAGGCTGTTTTTTCGTGCAGTTTCATGGAATATTGTTTTATAGTTTTAAATAATATAATGAGTAATATTATTAATGATAATAATGATAAAAAAATTGTTTTGTTATTCGATGTTATGCTTGTTTTGTGAAGCTGTGATGGTATATCCAAATAACTGTAAATATTTTATTAATGTTATAAGATTATTGTAAACTACGTCATTAGGCTCACAACAAAAGCATTTATGGCTTGTATGTACTAATAATTGTCGGCTAAATGTTTATTCCATTCAATTATATAAACGAAAAGTTTATTGAATATATTACGTACGATACTGAAAGGTTATTTTATTTTAAACCTTATCCCAGGTTAATTATTATTTATATTAAAATTTGACGCTAAAGTACGATTATAAATTCCAGGAAAAGTGCAACTGTCACGGATACACAAACAGATTTTTTTTATAAATGCAATTTGATATCTAACAAAAATGTAATCTCGACTAACTTTTTGTTGTAAAAACTCGATTCTTCCGCATCACTATTTATTTGAGACTGAAAACTTGCAACACTGGAAAAGTAAATTTATTGTCTGGAATTAATATAATCTTACTTAAGAGCGCTGCACTATAAATAAAAATAAAATTAATAATAAAAAAAGGCTATGCAATCTTTCTCCCGACACGAAAATTGTCCACATCATATTCATAGTATAATTAATTACATAACGGCGTACAAACTTACTGAATGTCGTTTTAATATATCTTAGTACAGAAAATATTGAATCCGATTAGGTTAAGATTCTATTAACATTTGCATTTTTTTAGTAAAACTTCTGAATCGTCATAATATAACAAACCATTAAGAGTGATACTAATTTTTTTTCGGTTTGGACAGCGGTTTCTTTAGAGAACACTAGACATTAGATTAAATAATTCATTTACTATCTAATGAGAAGGATTCATCATTCAATTTATGTAGAATAAATATGTTTTCAATAAATATAAGATAACCTCATATGTATAATACTTTAAAGCTTTTAAATCAAGTTAAGGAAAGCATAGAAGTAAGATTTCTTAAGTTTAATTGTCCTGAGAACTGATTGCTAAATAAAAGGGGAAGGCGCTAGTACTTTTTCTTTTTAATATTGATTGAATTTAAAAAGTAATTAATTAAAAATGTTTGGAACTGTACTGTACTATCAGCTATTCACTTAATTAGTCAATCGTATATGTCTTACTATAGCAAAAAGTGTCTTTAAGCAATCTCAACTTATTAAAAATATCGCTATACCACTTTTAATCTATACTAATACATAAAGAATATTGTGTGTTTATTAAATTGTAAGGGGTAATCTCGGGATCTACTGAACCGATTCAAAAAATTCTTTCACCAATAGAAAGCCACATTATTGCTGAGTGTCATAAGTCGGTTACACCTAAAACCACGAAAACAATATGTCACAAAAGTTTTTTTTTTTTTTTGAAATTTTAATTAAAATACTTAAAGAAATAATGTTAACTGATTAACTAAAAAATGGCAGCCATTTCTGAACCTTCCAACCAACATAAACAAAAACATTGATCCATCATGCTAAAACGTAGCTTTTAAATTTAAAATTATGCGCTGCAATCAATTATATTTAATGCCGATGAACAATTCAATAACACGTGTCAATAGATAGGGGGACGTCGGAAAAGCCGGACCTAAATCAACTGTCGAAGTAACAAGTCTTGCCGATACAGACATCTTCGATCTGAATGACCGTCTTATCACAAGCGAGATCTTAGTGTTACGAGACAGTTTAGATTCGGCGTTGAGACGTTTCGGTGCGTTGTTTGTAACTAGAGACTTTTATTGTTGATCGATGAAATTAATATTAGGTATTGAAATTTTTAGTAAAGGTAAGAAAAGAGCTGTTAAAAAGTCTTATATCAAATAAAGTTGAAGAATATGTTTGTTTTTATTAACTTTATATTCGTATTTAAAAAAAAATATTTTTAATTGTTGTTTGAAAGCTGTATGATAGCTGTATGACTGAGAAGTTCCTATCGTAATCAAACAATTTCAAGCCTCCGGATTTACATTATAAGTACATAACATTATAAGTCAAATCAAAGTTAATATATCTTATTCAACTAGGCTACACTTTTAAAATTCTCCTGGTATTACAGAACAATCATTTACCTCCGGTTCGAAAGGACAGTTTTACAGAAAAGAACCAACAGTCTCCATATTACTCTTTTAAATTAAAAATATACAATCGTCATTAATGTACAAAATAAAACAATTATTACAATATTTTAACATAAGCAATGTCACTTTCCTGCAAACGTTAAATTTACGTAAAATTCTACATAATCCTACAAAATATGATCTTATAACAGACAATAGCAATTCTTAATACATCCCATATAAATAACAGCTTACCTTTTGTTTCATAAACACAACGATGCAACGAACGTCTTGATACAAAAACCTTTGAGTACGATGTTATATGGATTAGGCCAATTAGCAGGAGATTTTGTGCTTCGCCTCGTCTTCAACGTTTCTTTGATCGCACTCATCTTTTTATCCAACTGAGACTAATGAGTGATGTTCCACTAATTATGCTAACGCTTTTCCTTTTAAATTGTGTTCGTTAATTGTCGGATAAGTTGATTAACGGGAAATGGATGTTTGGGAGATTGTTTTCGTGTATTGAGGTACCTATGATTAAATTGCGATGAATTTAAATAATAGTGATTGATATAGTTTATATTATTAACTTCTGATTTTGTACGAAAGATTTTACAGACTTTGTTGGTTACGTAAGTGTAATTTGAGTTTATTTAAGTAACAAGATTTTGGATTTATAGTAATATTCCTGTGACACAAAGTATTCAATTATACGTTGAACTTTATCTTACTCATTTAAATAGATGTTTCCTTTAGTTTTATTATTGAATTTATTAGTGCACTAGCTGAAGGGAAGAGTGTTACAGAAAATAAATAAAATAAGAAAACTAATTTCCGAATATTTCTAAGGTGAAAATTACTGATACAAAAAGAAAATGATTAGACATTTTTTTATTTATATATACAGTTACACTACTATATAGTACGATTAAGGAATAAAATATAATTCCTTTTCCACACATTTAGACGATACACATAACATACTTTGCTCATTACTTTTAAAAGGCGTAAGACATTAAAATTGTTGATGCCTTTCTTATTTCTTAAGTTATAACTAATTATTGTTCTTTTTGTATATCTACTAACAAAAAATAAATAAACATAAAATTGTTTTCGCATATATTATTCCATTTATTTTGCGATAATACCAATAATTATAAAAACACTATAAAAGTAACCAAATATGTAAACATAAGTAAAACACTAAATGAAGTGTCTATTCTATCATAACAATTTTATTGTATAAGATTCTCGCGTGCAATAAATAACAGATAGGTATAAAAATGGCGGCTTCCTCGTTAATATTAGAGCATTATGAGGCATCGTTTTAATCTAAATAAACTGCTGCAGACATTCATGTTCGTTAACCGCGGATTATGACGTCATGTAATGAAGTCATTTGTTACACGCTAAGAATATTAGCGAGCACGTTTTATATAGAAGTAAAAGACTATGCACCTCAAAACCTTATGTACATACATATACATGGAGAGCTAGTTAGTGCTATGATTTGGTTGTTATTTTTAGACCATTTCTAAGGCACGTAATTCTGATTAAAAGATAAGCTGCGTAAAAATTTGACTACCGCTTGGCGCAGTAGGTAATACACCTGCCCTCTGCGCGAAGGGTCGTGGGTTCGATTCCCACACCGGAAAAATATATTTGTAATCTACATTTGTATTTTTCTGGGGTCTTGGTGTTGCTATGTATTGTATGTATGTATTTTACAAAAGAAAAGTAATGTATATGTAATTTATTCCGTTATCTAGTTGCCATAACACAAGCTTCGGCTTAGCTTGGAACTAGATGGCGCTGTGTATAAATGTCCTGAAAATATTTATTTATTTATTTATTTAAATGTTCCGCGTGTGTGCATGGACGTCGATGACAGCCTTTCATCAGGGTAGGTCTCTTGCTTATTTGACCCCTAATTTATAGAGAATGCAATGAGTGCTTAATCATGCTTACATATATTGTGTTCGCATATATACAACTTCTAGGCATCGTGCTGTTGGGACTTAACGACAACCATTTGTGCGACTCATTAAGGATCCTTTAGTTCAGTGGAGGGCTGCTTTCCAATTCCTATTATCTTATCATCTTCCTATCATTCTATCACCACAGCTCTCTCGTTGAATTAAGAAAATCAAAATACGCCCTATTAATGTATTACTAAACAAAGCAATTGTAAACACAAAAATTTTACAATACACGAAACATGAACTCGACCAATGAAATGATATATTATGTTCTAACGTACTATGGTTTATTGTAGTTGCCTATACAGCACCCATAACAGTATCACTTCTAAATAAATCCAGGCTATGTATCGACATGCTACAAATCTCTCCCCAGACAGGGTTATTAGCGACGTGACATCTTAAGAGAACAGCTAACCAGTTGTTTTACACGACAATAAAACTCTTAAGCCCGTTGCCTAGCGAGAAAGATTTACTCCAGAAGCTTAATACAGCGTAATATCGTTGGTACAGCCTCGATCCAGTACTAGCGAGGCTTTTACTATTGACGCTCTTATAAATTATAGCGCGAAGACACGATTCCTGATTGTTATTTATTTATTCAAGGCTTCTCAAGGAGTAAACATGATAGTATGTGCACTAAGGTTTATTAAATAATACGTAAAAAAGGTGATAGTGTATCATCCAAATTATAAGGAAGAAATGGTGAAGAATTGGTAGCAGAGTATATTACTCAAGTATATTCTTGATTTTAAGTGCTGTTGTGATAAAATGATAAATGTAAAAATGTAAGTACATTCAAAATGTTACTTAACGAATGGTGTGAGGAAAAAATTGAGAGGAAAATGATTACTTCAAAATTGAAGAAACCAAAGTGATAGAAACAACAGAAGACATGGCAATGATCGAGTAAAAATATTTCAAGCTATATGAAATCCTTCTTCCATCGAACGTCTGTCCTATCTTACATAGCGTATATCTTATAGCATACTATTTGTTGAAATAGCTCGCTTTTCTCTGGAAGACAATCCTTACATATCTGTCGGCCCGTCCAAGCCTTAGTTATGATATACCAAGAAATTGGCTAAGCCTGGCTTACAAGGACTTTATTAATTGACATGACATTTTTTGGCTACGACGTAAACGAATAAGCTGCTAGCGGAGGGTTTAAATTGTTTTTCTTTTTTAATATTATTATAACCAGCCTAATTCGGTTTATAAATGTTTAAAGAGGTTTCATATAGTCGACCACTAGATGTCATCGATATCAATGGGATATTAGCATGTAATATATTTCCAATATTATGGACAGTTTTGTGAGTAGAAGGGTCATTACTGTATTACTTAGTGGTAATAATATACTCGAAAAAATGATAGTTTATTCACAGTAGCACTCAGTCGAACCAGTTTGCCGAACACGAGTAGTCCTAATTTACGTTATTAATGTTTCATTACTTTGAAAGTATATTATAACGAGCTTAATTGCTTATTACTTTAATTAGTAAGTTAGTAGTCAAAATCCTACGTTTATTTTTTCACCCTTTCAAAGAAATAAAAATCAACAAACACTTTTTTTAACATTTTAAAAGAAAACTACTGATGAAAAACATAAAGCCGGTATAGCCGAAACTTAAACGATTGAAATAAAAAATAACTCCAGTATACAACGAATCAAACAGCAACCAACATTCATGCCTTAAAAATATTAATACCTCATTAACCGTCTTGCCTTCAAACGTTTTAAGCTGAGCTTAATCTTGGCAGGCATAAAAGTACTTTCTTTAATAAGACCGGGATCTGAGCAGCCATAACTCAGAGCTGATCCTTACATTGACTTAAGTTCCTCTTAAAGATATGTCTCGTTTTCCCCAGCCTCCCCCGTAATAACTGCGACCCTTGATAATACAAATATATTTAGAATTTTATTTTTGTAGAGTTTTGATTGTATTAACCTTGAAGTCAACTTAAACTGGGTAACTATACATTTCTAAATAATTATTTATAAGTTGGTATTTATTTTAACTCATTCGACGTTTTTTGTGAATAATAAAAAAGAAACACGTATGATTCAAAAATTAACGGAAGCCTAAGTTAAAAGTTTTTTAGGATATAATATAAGTGCTTTTAAAATAGGGTTTTTTAATCCATTTTCGTTCCTTTTTACTTTAAAAGAGCAACTATTTTTCTATATATTCATCGTAGGGTCTTCCAAACCTGTGGTACATTATTTTGTTATACCATGACGATTCAAGTGTTACTTTATGTACAATTTCTCTGCCTATGAAAAATCACCAGAACTCACTTCAAATCAATTGATTAATCAGAAATAAATGATAAAACCGACCAATTCAAATAAACTATTAAGAAACAAGCAAACATTTGACACTTGGTACTTTTTAAAACATCAGTATTATATCATTAACGCCAGAACCAAAAGGTGACATCTCTTAACATTTTTCAGTACATATAAAGCATTTTTCGTTCCACCCTCCGTACGGCGTCTGTCCTTGCGGCCGGTGTAATCTCAAATCTCCTGCCGTCAATTTATTTTCATTAGCGATCATCCTCGGTTAATTTTATTCCCTACTTACCCTGCAAAGGATATTTCGAGGTACCTTAGTGTGGAGATGGCTCTTTTACATGCTACGTTTAAGGATTTTATTAGTGTATAGTAACTGGAAACACGTTCGTGAGATGTCTTTACTTGTTTTTTTTTTAATAAGAACCATTCATAAATATATTTATTTATATACTCATATAATTGATATTTTTTTAAATATCGGGGTTGAATCATTGATAGAATAGGTGCTATCAATGTAACATTCTAGTGTAGGACTTGTGTATATAATTCTAGCGACTCGCCCCGGCTTTGCTCGCATATTTTACGCATGTATAAAAGTTGCATGAAAATCGATTCCGTAGTTTTAAAGACTTAAGCATACATAGAGACAGGCAGACGAGAGCGACTTTTTTATACTATGTTAAGATATAAATAAAAAATCCAGCTTAATCGGTTGAGAGTGTCTACTTCGAAATTCTACCCGAAAATCCTTACATACATTGCAAGTCAAATAAAAGTTTTTAACAAAATGGCGACTCCACAGTAACCGCACCTCATAGGCCGCAGTATCTGAGATGCTTAATTCATTTCTACGGGATAATATTATTTTTTTACTCCCTAACGCTTCTTCGGTTGAACCGCAGCTTATTTTTTATTCATTGCAGCCAATCGGGGTGGGATATTCAATTATCCACCCTCATTTATGTTTCAAAGATAATCGAAGCGAAACCTTGTTCCGTTTTGACAATTTATCCGAGTGAACGATTGAATTGATATTTTTGTATGTTTATTCATCAAGTTGCGGTGTATTGAAATAAATATTTTAATTTTATTGAATGGATTTGAAGAATACTTTCAGTATCATTACATAGTATAAAACAAAGTCGCTTTCTTTTGGCTGTCTCAATGTAAGCTTAGATCTTAAAAACTACGAAGCAATTTCCCTACAGGTTTTTTTTTATGTGAAGTGATTTAAGAAAAAAAAAAAAATTGTATAATACATAGATGTTAGTTATAGATAAAGCAAGTAGCTTAAATTATTATAAGCAGTTAATGAGCATATCGCTTTATCTATTAAATACGTCATTATCATATCATACATCAAAATATTTTTGGTAGTTCAAAAGAATACAAGACAGTCTACGAAAAGCGACTTAGTTTTATACTATATAGTAAAAACACAATATTAAACTTAACCCTACTCTTATTGGTCTCATCGACCCCTGCTACTTTATCAAAATTATATATGTACATCACCTCCTACCTCAGTAATACCCAACGTTATGTCTGCATTTTAATCTCAAACAAAAGTCCTCCTCAGAGCGTCGAATTGTTTTGTTATATAGTATTTAAAAGGTATTTAACGAAACGTTCGCTTTGTTCGGGGCAAGCCGGTGCATTTTATACGTCTAAATCTGTGCCTGATTTAATTTGTCGTATGCACTGAACGCTTGAGTAACGGCGCATACTGACATCTAGGAGATCTGTTAGCGGGCTTTTCGAATTGTATGGAGATGTTAATTATATATTTTTATATGTATAGGTTGCCTTGTACGCCCCAGGTTGTAGGTTGATTTCCATACTGTTAATTAATGCTTATCTATGTATGACCATTTGGTGCAGTGGCAGCACAACTGTCTTATGACGGTCAAGGGCTGTTGGTTCGATCAGGGTCTGGGTGTTGCTACCTCTCACAGAAAATTGACGTCAAGTAGGTATGTAGTTGTATCTTATCAGAGACGCATATCATAGCGCAATGGCGTTTGGTTGGGTAAATGAAAGCGACTTCGTCCTATCTTATATTCCCTTTAGTCATCAATTTTCCCCATTTTTTCCCCATTTTGAATGTCGCAACGCAGTCGTGAAGCACCTAGGTTTTCGAGTTCGTGGGCGGAGGCAATTGCTTTCTATCAGGCAAACCTCTTCAGTTGCCCACCAATATATAAAAATTGCCTACGAACTTCAAGTCAACGTCAACTCAAATTGAACCATAAGACTTTCAATCCCTAACAAAACTTCAGTGTTAAATTAAATAAACAAAAAACGAATTATATAATGTTTTAACAGCTCCTAAAGTATCCCAGTTTTCCCAGCGCTGAGCGATCTCAGGTGAAACGTCCCACGCTTGACGCAAACTCTCATTCGCCTGTCACATCGCGTTTGACACTTTTCTGTAGTGCGAAGGATTAGTCTTACAGGTAAAGATGTTTTTCTCTTCATACTTTTAATGTGGATAGAACGAAAAGTTGAAAAGTTGATGAAAAATATATGATTATGTAACTTCATAAAAGGCATTGTAGTTAATTTATTTTTCAGTAAAAAAGGTGTTTACTTAAAGTAATTTTTTTGGTAGCGTGTAATTGTCCTATTTTGTTTTATTTATTAAAATAAAATCTCAATTTGAGATTTTATTAAGAAAATTATTTTCAAAACCATTTTAGTAAATTCAGCCACCTACGCAAAAAGTTATATATTTAGCCCTTATTTCTACCTGTTACTAACTTAAAGTATTTTTCTATTTATAGCTTGAATATCTTTATTCTAATCTATTTAATTATTTAAATTCATTATAATCTCATTTTATTAATCACAAAATGTCGCCATAAAAAATTATCAAAAAGCCTAAGGACACAAATAAAAGGAAAAACAAAACGTCCCCGAAGACTATACAAGTTAATTTTTAACGATCGCTAATCAAAATTGTTTAATTACCTTCAGAGGGTAAGCTGAGATTGAAGGGAGCTCAACGATCGTTCAAATTGTGAAACTCCGATAAACTCGTCTTTGAAAGTGTCAAGAAGCGGAAATTATATTTTTTGAAAAAAAAATGACCCAATTCCATTGAAAATTTTATTGAAAAACTTCTTTCTTTCTGATAGTTATAAGCATTTATAATAATTGATTTAATATATCTAATAGATTAAGTATTATGGAGAAATTTACAAAAAAATACGTGTCATAGCGAACAGACCATATTATAAACATATAAGGCAGGGAACATAAAACTTAAAAACTAAAACAAAAAAATCACACTTTTCTCATAGTTTTTATATAAAATAAATATTTAATCTATGCCAAAAAAAATTATTAAGAAACTTTCTATAAATGCGACTTAATTTTCCGAAAACCACAGATTGTTAAGTCCCCCCAAGTTCGAGGTGTCAATCCACATTATCATTCATCTGTGCTTGTCCCTCGCGAAACATTCAAACAATTTGTTATCTGTATTTCTTTATAATCGCTTATTGTCCTATCTGTGACGATTTAAAAGAGGAATATTTACAGTCTGTTATGCTTACGTCAAATTTTTGTTGACAAGGCGGGAGTTTTGTAACACTTTTAATTATTTCTTAAGAGCCATATTATGTTATTTATAAATAGGACATAGAAGTTTAGATTATCTAATTACTTTGACTACTTATCAATTATCTATTATTAAAATGTATTAATTTCGACTTAAACAACAACAGGGTAACTATAAAACTGTATTTATTCAATAAAGTACGAAAAACTTCTTAAATAAAGTAAATAGGGTAAACCTTCTATTTCTCCTAAAAAAAAATTTGAATATTTTTATCAAATACTTAATAAGCGCACGTCGTAATACCTAAAGAAATATTTAAAAAATTACATCATTAAACTACGTGTAGTCTAAAGAATATTAATAAGCACATTTGTCTGGCGGAAACGTGCAGCCATAGCTAAGTCGGTTTATTCGCGAGATAACAGCAAATGTATTCTGATGCACATCTATACCGCCCATAAACCGCAGAGATGACGCCATTTTGTGTTAGTGTTTTTCTGATTTAACTTTTTATTAACTAAATCGTCTGGGGTTCGTGGAATTTTATTCGGCTCAGCATTTTTTTAATAATCAATTATTGCGTGCTTTTGCTGGATAGATCTGATAAATTTTTTACAATATTTCTTACATAAAATAATATAATCGAAGATCATAGAACACCTCAACAATAGATAACATTTTTTTTATAGTGTTGTTATCGCTATTAATTAATAAAATAAGACCACAAGATGGTATCATCCTCCAACAGTCAACCTGAGTCTAGTAATGTCATAATAATCATTTTCAGAAATATCTATATTTATCGTTCAGTATGTGGGAGCGGTAGTGGCCCATTTTTCCTTGTATGATAGTTAATTTCCTTAACACAAAATGCTTATACCAGCAACGCATTCACGAAGCTAAACGATTAGAAATTAACTATGGGAGGAGGTAGTCGCAACATGAAGAGAAAATCTTTATTATTTATTTATTTATAATACTTTATTGTACATTACATCCAAAATCAAAATAAGTACATGTAAAAAGTTACAGATTATAATGTACAAGAGGCGGCCCTATTGCTAAATAGCAATCTCTGCCAGGCAACCTTAAAGGTACGGAAATGGATAAGATAAATATATATTTATAGATATAATAAAACAAGTGAACACGACAGATAAGGGAGAAGGAGAATATAGGAGGAAATACTAAATCGATAGGTAGTACTCCTTAAGATTTTTTTTTAAAGAAGTGAGAGATTTAGCTCGCCTTATACTTTCAGAGGTATCTAGCTTAGTATTTAACTTAGTATTGGCAAAATTAGTATGCATACTATCAGAGAACGAGTAATTGGTTTACTTCCTATAAAATTCCCAGGTCATATATTATATGTACTTATGGAAGTGTTTTAAGAGTCGCGTCTAAGAGAAAATTCAATAAAAAGCTGAAAGCCAATCTTATCTCGGAGAGGAAATTAAGAAACAGCGGCGAGCATCTGACATGGCGCTCTTTAGAGATCTCATGCTAGTGATGTGACGCACATCACTAGTATAAGATCGATAATACTTTATCGATGTTTCTTTCATACCTGATGATATTTTTAAGATTTTATTGTGTTAAAATATGTGTAGCTTATTAGAGTAAAAATCTTATTTTGAATTAATGATACATAGATTGCAAAACCAAGTTTAAAATTTCATACGTTTAGAATATATCATTAGAAAATATTAATTGAAAGTATTTTGGTAAGTTGTTGTGTAAATATAACTCTCAATATAAAAAATCAATAGTTCCGGGTAGCACTGCATTGGTTATGGGCTGGCGTTACTCTTACCATCAGGAGTGCGTCCAGCTCGTCTCCCCTCTTGATATTATGAAAAAAAATATTGAACACAATCTATTTAAGTAATCCAAACCAATCTTTCTTAATAATTCTGCTTCTTCTAAGCACACTTGAGCATTTAACTGACACATAACCTAAATTTATTTGTTAAAGTCCAACCGAGTACTTTTCTTGTTGAATCTTTATAACTTAATAAACTAATGACGTTACTAAATTACCACTCATTTCTTTTTCTTTTGACCTGTCCAAGAGGTTTATACTAACGAAATATATAATTATGAAATTTAGTTTTGACTTTGACTCTAACAAAAATATCGATAACGCTATAAACAAACAAACATCACTTTACTCTTTTAAAAGAGTGTTGAATGCGAGAGCGACATCGGACTTTGAAATAATTCTGACGGGGGAGGCAGTAGAGGAAACACAGTCTTATCTACAAACACCCGCTTGTTATATTTTTAAACAACTCCCGGTACCCTCTTACTGTGAAGACCCGTTAATGTTACCTGCAGTTCTTAAGTCATCATGTTTTTAACAATTTGCTAGATAAGGTCGAAGTGGATAATAAATATGTTTGGGTATAGACTGGTCTTTTTAAAGTGGTTTTTAACGTATTAAAGTCTGAAAAGGCTGGAGGCTTTAAGCTCACAAGGGATCCTTATCTCTGGCCAAGAAACTAACAATATTAACACCTAGATTATAAGGAACTATGTACGCTAGCCTTTGACATTTTTTATATAAGACGGCGCCAACGAGCTGGCGCGTCTCTTGATAATAAGTGATCAGCGCCGCCCATGAGTAAAACCATAGGACGCTGTTAGTACTAAAAGCGTTATGAGCTTCACAAGAGGTCTAATTTATAAATTCGACCAACAAAGAGATAAAATAACACTTAAAATATAACAAAATGGCGATTGGGATTCTCGCGCCTTAAGCCACGGCATACGTAATTATACAAAAGAATTATGAAAAATTGTAGGTATTAAATCTAATTAATAAACGGTCCGCGATATTTAAGCCCAAAACTATATATAATATGTTAATGTAAAAAGCACTTTCTTATACTCGATAACACGCACCCACCGATAATGATGCTGCTATAAGAAATTTACCCTATCAACTACACTTTTCTTACTCATATTGAGGTTGTATGTGTTAAACCACAAAATTGATTATCGAATCACTTAGGCATAACTGTATGAGAGATATAAAGAACATTCATTACTGAAAGCACACTTCTGGGTACAGTTTATCCTTATCGGGACAATGCATTGCGAGCGGTATCATTACGGGGGCTATTCAACATTTTTATTATTGCTTACTATTGTCTTATGGCGCGACGGTGCTTGATAACACAGCTGCCACACAGACATGACGATCGGGGAGCGAAGAAGTATGTGTATAAAAAAACATTCATCTATATTCATTTTTAAAGCTGAAAGGTTTGTTAGTGTCTTTAACGAACTTATCTGAGTAATTACCTTTGTTTCTAAATTATTTTACGGTTGGATTGTCTTTTTATTGAGAAAGGCTTTAGTCTATAAATCAACACGCTGCGAATAACTTAACATAGGATACCCATGGACCTCGGGGAAGGATCACGGGTTATGTCGGACTTCTACCAACCAAAACCCCACTGTTAACCGTTCTGCCGTAGCGAGTGGGGATCCCGGGTACCTTCGCAGACTCTTCCGCGATCATTATTATTACCTAATTGGTATTAATATATATTTTAAGTAATAATCTTTACGAAGTCATAATAGTTCTTCATACATGTAGTAGATCCCAACGTCTTAACCCCACAAATCACAATACAACACTTTTTCTTCTTTGTCAAGAGATATATCATTTATATATGTATGTAGCTTTAAGTATAATGCTGCCGATTTAAAAGGCCCGTGTTTCACCGACATAATTCTTGCGCGATAGCCCGCAGATTTATACGGGTAATATTTGTTGTATCACCTTCCCGCGAATAATGCGGCAGATTTATGAATCACTTGTTTGTTTGGCGGATTGTACGTGATAAAGCTTCTTTATTTTGACCCCATTTTACTTGTAAATTAACGTTGAGTTCCGCGTCATTTTGTAGGCATTTATATTAGTGTGCTTAATACAATAAAATGTTTTATTTTTTTATTCAAATATACGTAAATTACTATCTACATAATGTTAAATGAAAATAACTACTTCAGAGTTTTTCTTGTTCCTTTAAATTAATATGTCTTAAGATATTCCACTATTTATTTCCATTATTTATTTCGGTACTGCTGTGAATTATATTTAATCACTCTCAAGAAATATTTTTGAATGTTGCTAGTTTTAAAATATAAATATTATATGTATAATACAAAGTACATTAAAATAATTAATAGCGAATTTTAGAGGCGAAGTAATTACCAAAATATCCGAGTGTCAATTTTTATAAACGTCAAACACTCAAAGCCAAAACGACTTAAGCGCCTCACCTATGCCGATTCCCATTTCAAGACCAAATTATGCAAATACTAAGCCTAAGGGGCCCGAAACGGCGCCATTAATCATTATCTTAATTAATTTCGACTAAGAAAATCTCCTCTTAGTTTCTTAAAGTCACAATAAAGAGGCTGCGCGGCTATAACTCATCTGCGAGATTACTGATCTTTAATCCCCCCCCTGGGTTTCAAAGTTAAGATTTACGGGCGAGTATTACGTACCTCGTATTACGTAAGTCGAGTCGATGAAAAAAGTTTGCATAGGTGAGATACGTGTTTCGACGGATTTCAAATTTAGAACGCGTTGTTCTTTTGTTTTTTTTTTTTTAATTTATTGTGACGTTTGACATTTACATTTTGTTGACATTTATCAGATGACATTCATGAATAGTTCTCTCCATGATGCTCTTGTTTTTGGCTTTTAAATACTTAAGTAAGACTTTTTTTTTAAACGTCTTTCGTTTCGTGTTGTTGGATTTAATCGCCGATTAAACTACTTAGTATAATTTCTATAACAATATATTAACGCGTCTAAGTTAATAATAAAATAAAATATTTATACATAAAGAAAATTAAAAGAATTAAAAATAGATTACAATAAAATATGCAGTAAAACCTAGAGTATGAGTCAGGTATCTATGTCTATGTATATCTAATCTGTGGCCTAAAAATATCTATAGTCTATGCTCTTTGGCACACACAGATATAATAGAAAATGTGTCTATAACACAGTCTTACGTTATTGTTAAGCAAACTGAAGGATTTATAGCCGCAACTTTCTTTAATATCTGTCTACAACGCGCTCGCGAACAAAACTTTTAAGCTGCATAGACTATACAGTTTAACCAAGTAATATCCACATTGACTGGCTCATATCAATGTATATAATTTTTATATGATGACAGTCAATTTTGTAGGAGGTTCAACTGATGGTAAATGATCACATCTGATGATGAATGGTAGCAAAGCCCCTTTTGACTGTTTGGCCGGTCATTTGAAGTACGAAACAATGAGAACATTACATATGAAGAACGTATAACAATTGAAAATGCAACTTTTAATTTAAATTTTCTTTAAGGTATGTATTAGAAAATAAAACCTTTTATATATAGATAAGTTGTCTGTGGTTTCTTGAATAAATGTTATTGGTTTGATAATATTGGTTTGTTAAAGGCATCTGAATGGTAACTAGATTTTTAATTTTATTTGCATTTAATTGTACAGATTTATAAAAATATTCTTTATTTATTTTTAAATCGACTTAAAAATTAGTTAAAAATGTTTATATAGAGTTAATAAATTCTTTTTTGTTTAAATAATTAGTAAGTAAAATTACTTTTATGGATAAATTATAGTAACAATAAATACGAAGGCATTACAACAATACCTAAAGGTTCTAAGACAGCTTATGAGCATTTCAACTCAACTTACAAAAACTTTTATTTCCCGAATAGTTGCAGAATATCTCGCTTGAAAGTTGGCAACACCGGTATAATTGAAAGATCGGAATTCCCCACCAAACTCATATTTCAAAGACGCTCGCGGATAATATAAGAAGATAGAGGACAGAGTCGGATATAAAATATGGCGTCCTTTCATGAATCTTATTAAGATATCCTCCGAAAACTGAACGAGATGGCACTATTGGGAGCTATATATGTGTGAGCAGGATGGGTAGTGTTACACGGTTTATGTATATTAAAATAATACGGTTAAAGAGGTGTGCGGCTTCGAAGAATTTATCGCCTCTATGAATATGATTTTCTTTAAGACTGCAGTCCCGTAAGTGTTGAACGTCAATTTGGGAGATATCGCTATTGTGGTGGAAATAGCATAGATTTATCTATAGGGAACGGAGCATTTTCGGAGAATATTGAATGTAGGGTATTATGAAATAATTATTTTGATATAGTTTGGTTGGAATTATTATTTTAACAACGTTAGGTGACATTTATAATATATTAGTTAGATTTGACAAACGAATGTATTATTAGAGTAAAAAAAAAAAAATTATTAGTACAAATGTACAAATGATGAGTTACATAAAAAGTAAAAAAATTGAGTCTAAAAATTTGAATAAACATTTTTTTTTTTATTAACTTTATGCCATTATTTTTTTTAACTATTTATTTCAATAATTTTTTAAAGAATATAAATTATTTCAAATTGGTTTTATATAAGTAGTACCAGTACAAAGAATAAATGCTCTTTTTAATTAACTAGCTGTTGCCCGCGACTCCGTCCGCGTGAACTTTCATATAAACTGTGACCCCCCTTCCTCCCTTATAACCCTTTTTCCCAGTAAAAAAAGGTTACAGCCTATGTCCTTCTCCTGGCTCTAAACTACCTCCCTGCCAATTTTCAGCTAAATCGGTTCAGCCGTTCTTGAGTTATAAGTGAAGTAACTAACACGACTTTTTTATATATATAGATTTACTAGAATGTTCCTTATCATTAAAAAAGTATATAATAAGATTAAAACATCGTAAACAATGAACTTGATGCTTCTGAACTCCTAGTACGTAAAATAATTTGAAAAGCTCCCAGCGTCCGTATCACGGCCATAATTCAAAACTTTTCAAAAGTGCAACACGCGCTATCTTGGCTAACATGCAAAATAACTTTGGGATACACTCCCTATATGCTTACCGAAAATCTATAGACCTTTATATGTACCAACGTTATTTTAGACTTGAAACGTATCTTAACATCTTTAAATACTGTTGTTATTAAGTATTTTGGGCTTCAATCATTATGAATATATGTTGTACTATTTTAATGTAATTGAAAAATAATCTTAATCTATTAAATCTTCCTAACCAACCTTTGTTATAGGTAATAAAAATAGTCCTGTCAAAAATAATGGAGTTTTTTTCGATGTTAACATCGTCAAACAGACGCGACGCGTACTTCCAATGTAATTTAAATTAAATATGCGTTTTAATGTTTTTATAAGTATAAAAGGCGGTAATTAAAGAATAATTTAAACCTTTTTAACGTTACCTAACCTTTTTTTTGACGCCTACGTTAACCTACGTTCATAGGATACCTACACAAGGATATATCAGTCAAAAGTAAAGGCGTTTTTTATGCTTCCATTTGATGATATTAAACCACCATTTAAATCGGCGAACATTACTACGCAGTACATTTAAAAGCGCATACAATATCAAAGTCTAATGTTCGCGGAGACAAATCTTTCGTCATTTCCTTGTGCTTATCATTCAATTCCAAGATATTAGGGGTGTGATATGCAAAAATTACCCATCGCGTTTATCCCCCCATAAATAACAGATATATGCGAGTGTTTTTGTAATTACCACATAAATAATCATTCAGGAACGTAGATTACCAACCCTAGATATTACGCGTTCTAACGCGTATTTCAGTAATGACGTAGTATCATTTCACTATGATATATTCGCTGAAGGAATTACTGCTAGCCGTGGCTTTCGGTTTTAACTAAAGAGTTTTAGTTTCCGCTTAAATAGCGGCATAAATAGTTTTCAATCAGTGTTAAATGTATTAAATCAGTTTAGTAATTTTTGCCTGAAAGATCAACAAACATAATACATAAAATGAAGAAACTGTTCAATTTATGATTTTTGTATGGAATCTTTATTACCTATATAAAAATGAAACCCGTTTTCCGTTGTCACGACATAACATGAAAACGGCTTGACCGATTTGGCTCATTTTTTTGTTGTATTTGTTATTATTAGGAGAAGGTTCTTATGTAAGAAAAGATTAGCATTTCACTTTCTTGATTTTTCAAGATTATAAGGCGATATGAAGTTCGCCGGGTCAGCGAGTTATATTATAACTTTAGTGAATTTGACATTTAATAGTTATTGTAATGACATTATAAATCATAACCTTTTTTTTCAGAAATAATTTTCCCCGTTTTTTCCACAAAAAGTGGAAAAGCAGCGTGATGTAGCCTAAAGCCTTCCTCGATAAATTGCCTATTCAATAAAAAAATAATTTTTCAATTCGAACCAGTAGTTCCTGAGATTAGCGCGTTCAAACAAACAAACAAACAAACTTCAGCTTTATATATTAGTATAGATATATACCTACATACGGACGGCTCCTCGCCTATATATTAAAAAGTGCAAACAAAAGCTTTCAGATGCGTAATTTAAACTTTTCCCATACTCACGCATTCTATCAAGTCTTGGCGTTATCTTAGAAGTTAAAGTAAAAGCGCAAACAATATAAATATTCATTTGGTTCGCGCTAAGCGGGGCGAGCGGGAAGCTGAGAAAATTCCACGAAAACCCCCTCTGATATTAATATACGATAAACTGATTAAAACAATTTCGCGTAATCCTTAATAGGTTCTTAATAAACGCGGAATACGTCGTCTTGCTTAAATTAGTTTTATATATGTCGCAAGGGTGTCGTCGTAGCAGATGTACTGATGCCGAGGTAGTGATTGTTTGCTTCATGATGGCTCTTTCTTAAGTATAAGTAAAACTTCAGAGTATCATAATAACGGCGTATAATGTGTTCAACTATAAATTATTTAATATCAGAATTTTCACAATGCTGACGTTTTTATAGCAACTGACAAATTCCACACAATTCTTTTTAAGTTTGATTTTAAACATTGTAATAAACTAAAGAGGTTCGACTAATTAACTAATATTGAAATAGTTTTCACTATCTTGATTATTCTTTTCGTCCATCTGCTCCGATATATATAATATCAAAAGCCGCGCCCCGCATTATACATTTTTATTTATTATTCCTCTTGATTCACTCTATCTAATAAAAAATCCCATGAAAATCGGTTGCGTGGTTATAAAGATTTAAGCATACAAAGGGACAGACAGAAGAATTTTGTTTCTATATTCATACCTAGCTGATGCCCGCGACTCCGTCCGCGTGGACTTTCATATTATTTCATATTTCATAAACTTTGGCGCCCCCTCTCCATTTATAACCCTTTTTTCCAGTTAAAAAGTAGCCTATGTTTTATCTCAGGCTCTAGACCATCTGTGTACCAATTTTCAGTAGTTTTAACGTGATGGAAAGGCAGACAGACAGATTATTGCTAATAATTTAAATCATAACATCCTAATATTTTATAAAAGTAAAGCAAGAAATTAGTTGGGCGCAAGAAGATGAAGAGATATAATAATTTTCGGCAAGGTTTTGGTTTTACCAAGTTCTAATAATTTATATAAAATAAAGGAGCAATAAGGGATATATCAGAAAACCTCCTATTACTTACAATAATAGCAATAAATACAAGACGCTTTAATACTTAATCTTAACATCTTTTGATAAATGCTACGAAATACAACCTTGTCAAATTACGCGAGCTCTTGCTAAACGTATAACGATTTGAAAACATGTTTTACTATATGTTGAGATACAAAACATGTTTTTGCAAATGTTTCGATACATAACGTGTGTGACGTTTAAAAGTACATTATATGTATGTAAAATAGTACTTCCATTGACTATTTTAATTTTCATCTTTTACGACACAAAATATAATTTAAATTAAATTTTAGATAGCTTTCGATATAATTTGTAACATCCATGTCCAACAGTCGGGACAAAGCCTTAAATAAACCTATTGATTAAAAGAAAAAAGCAGACATACACGAGAAACATCCAAACTCGTTCCAAATCTTCCCGTTCGCAGTCGACTTCGACAAGGTTCCAACTCAACCAATTGTATATTAGGAAGCGTTCACAAGACCGACACGTAACGCAATAAATAATATTGTAATCAGTGCTTACTCCTTATTAGGAGAAGCAACATTCACCATTCTAAGCCAGGGCTTACGCGCACATGTGGGACGGAAAGATTTCACGAGAATTTATTGTACATCGGCTTATGAATCATAAATAAGGGACTAATTAGAATTGCTTTGCGCGGCATTGTTCTTGAAGATTTAGTGTGGTTCTAAGATTGAGTCGATTGCTTGCTTTGTAGGTCACGTTGTTAGCAAAGGGGTGTAAAGGTAGCTATGGAATGGAAAACGTTAATACGTTATAATGAAAACAATTTAAAATGGATGATATAATCTATGTGTACGTTCTTTAGATATGCAGTATTATATTAAAGAATATCTTGCTTCGTAACGGTCAAATTGTTAAAATAATAAATTATGTGTGTATGTCCTCATTATGTCGTATATATATCTAACTTAAATCAAATGAATAAAAAGCTGCATGCTTTTTACATTTTTTAATGGGGTACGGGTCAATGGTATGTAATTTATTTGATTTCACCATCGAACTACAAAATCAATTAATTTCACTAAGTATACAGTGTTTTTCTGTTCTAATTGATGCATTTTTTTGTCAATTACAATGCTACCCAATTTATCAAAACAAAAATACTTTAAGAAACCGTCGAAAAAAGTAACAAACATCTCAATATATTCATTGTTTTAAATACAAATCACGCAACAAAACAGGCTACCATCTAGATATAGCCGTGTAACCATTCTCGCGCCATATATCACTAATTTCTCATTAATTCAGATACATAAATCTGATAGCGCGAACACACGCCGATAATGCGGACAAATTATAAAGTTTTAACAAGTTCCAGGAATAAATCTTTGAAGGAGGTTATCGCGTGGGTTCCTGCTCGCTTCCGAGAGAAGCGTTTTAAAATCTATATTATAATACGTTTAAATATCTTCCTTACGTATTGATTATTGAAAGAAATATATTTTTTAAGGTATTTGTGACCTATTTTATATTTGCACCTACTAAAGATCGAAATAAAACAACTTTATTTTTGTCATTTTTTGTGTGTATAAAAATTCATTTCTAAGGTTCCTAGCATTACGTATAATAATATAAGAGGTACCAAACGTGGTTATTTATAAAATTACGATTTAAAAGTGTTACTATATGTATCTTAATTGAATAAAGATATATTATGTTATTCACCTAAAACGTGCATAGACAGAAGTTGTCATATACTTTCTATGAATCTCTTGCATAATTGGTTAACCTCAAAAAATATTTTTTCATAATCATTAATTAAAAACTACCATTACTTTAATATCAAAGCCTTAATTATATTAAATACTTACATATACCTACGTTCAAAGTAAGTCGCTAAGTATATTACTTATATTAAAGAATGCAAAGTAAAGTTGAAGTAGAAATTAATAGCTAAGTTACGTTGCTTTAACGGTGAAGATCCAAGCAAGTTTAGACTATTAATTTGGGTCTTAGGGAACGCCGACAAATAGCGTTTGTATGGATGAAATTATATGACTATGTTTCCTATTATATATGTATTAATATTATATGAAAACTAGCTGTTGCCCGCGAATCCGTCCGCGTGGACTTTCATATAAACTTTGATTCCCCCCTTATAACCCATTTTTCCAGTTAAAAAGTAGCCTATGTTATGCCAAAAATCAGGTCGATTGATGGCTTAGCTACGGCGTGAAGGAAGGACAAACAAACAAACAAACACACTTTCACATTTATAATATTACTAGTACTAGTATTAGTGTGTTTTCAATAATGAGTAATCTAATTCGTAAGTAACCAGATCCAGTATCGCAATATTTATGAGTGTTTTTTTTCATAAATGAGTGTTTTAAACTTAAACCTTAAATCATCCTTTTTCTCCTGCTCCTGCCTGCCGTCACATAAAATAACCCACTAAATTTACTAACAGACATATTCAAAACTTATCCGAACAAAATAACTAATTTAATTTCAATCAATTTTACCCAACTTTAAAACAAACTATCCGCAAACATTAAGATAAATCCCCTGTGAAAAACATTACCATTATTTTACGATTATTGCTTCAATATTAATTACTTTTCAAATTTCTCACACAAAATGAGTAATTCCATCAATTATACGCTTAATTATTTCAATAAATTACACGAATCATCATTTTAAGTCGCAGTTAGGTAATCTTTTAACGATATAAGGCTGTAATTTTGTTTTATGTAACAATTTAAAAAGGAATTTAGGTTTATTTATGAGGAAACTTCCTTTGTTACAGCCAATATCGATTTGAAGCGTCTTATAATATTTTAAGAATCAATAAATCTCTTAAAAATGAATCTTATAAATGGTTTTATACCTAATTTACGTACAATAAAATTAGAGTATTATTATATATTATTGTTATACAACATTTTAAAACTAGCGCTACTTCGTGGTGTTATCCGTATTTCCGTAGCTAAGTTTAGCGTTAAGTTCATTAACTTAATATATACTTAGTATCATTGTACTGACGTGTAGGTTTAAATCCATGCTCTGATAATATTAATATAGTTGTAATATATTCTTTTTGTAATAAATAAATTTAATTTTAAACTAAATTAAAAAAACAAATTCTTAGTTTAAAATTCGAAAAGTAAACTCTTCTACAACTTTAAAAAAGCATCATCAATCGAAGACACATTCAACAAATGTAGAAACAAATAAATTAATAAATTCATTATTCTAAAATAACCCAGTCAGATTATGCTGGAATTAACATGAATATTTACAATTAAACTTATCCATTTAGGTAGATTATAATGTAAAGAAAAGTAATGCTTTTAATTATAAGCAATGTAATTATAATATTTTTGATCTACCCATCTTGTATTTGGTATAATTAATGTTATATTCTTGGTTCGCCTGGAAGAAATTACTTAAAGTTATAAAGCCGTCCTATAATAAAACTTAATTTATGTGTATAGTTATAAGAATCCTTTGTGTAAAAAAGGGTTGATAAATAAATAAATTAATATCAGAATTTCTCGTAATTTACAATTATACGATAATTATATTTTAATTTCAATTTTAAAGCCAAATACAAAGACGAAATTCTTAAATACTCAACTTAACCTAAAAATTTCTAATTGAAAAAATATATACCATATAAATACATCAGTTATTTTTTTGTTGTATCGTGATTTGGAGAGATCTGGTGTCTTAAAATACAGGCCAAAAGCCTAGTTTAGGCACCGGTCTCCCACAATATGTTAATGAAATGATAAACATTGTATATTCTTATTTTATATGCATATTGTGGTAAGAAAATAAATTATTATTATTATTAGTTGAAAGTTCGAAACCTTAAAACATTAAAACCACTTTTTAAACCCGTACATTTACTGATATAAAACGCTCCATATCCCAAAGCTCGTAGTAAAAGCACGTGCTTGTGGGCGGATCGAGCTTTAGCTCATCCCCACCTGTTGATCCGGCTGATCCGCCCCCGGATACACGGATACGCTTATCCGGGCAAACCACGCCTAACGCCCACCCGCGATTAACCGGATGAGATTTGAGATCGAGAAATAGGTATTTAGCTACTGTGTAGGTATAACCAGTATAAGTTAGAACTATATGAGCTATCTATATCTACATAATAGCTAAGCATGCGTTTCACCCATATATATGCACGAATTGTTCACGTAAACCTTCCTCTCTCTATCTGATAAAAAAACAGCATGAAAATTGATTGCGTAGTTTCAAACATACAGAAAGCGACTATGACTATACTATGTAATAATATTAAAAAATAAATCAATGGCTCACGAATTATAAATAGTTAAATAATATAACGAATAATTAAATATCAGGGACTATAATTGTTGTTAAAGTCATTTCAGCATAATATACTGAAATGTGTTTAATACGTAGCTACCTTTCTATCTTTTAATTCAATGTATTCGACAATTTTAACTCCCAAAAAATACTACCATATTAAGAGATTATTTTTATTCAATACTTTTAAAAGAGTCAATTTTCTATTTAACACATAATAGCTGTTAATTATATATATATGAAAATAATTACTATTAGCATCATTTAGTGTAATATATTAAGCAAGGTTGTTCCATCGTCTTTTCTGTCATTAAGTTGAATAAATCTTTACTCTATGTCTATCAACTGAAGTTTTAATACTAACACATTCACACTAAGTATCTTTAAATACCGCATTAAACTTTTATTAATAACTAGCTGTTGCTCGCGACTTCGTCCCCGTTGATTTGTTTTTCCTTTATTTCTTCGCTGCTATTAGTCGCAGCGTAGTTCCTGAGATTAGCGCGTTCAAACAAACAAACAAAAATCCTCTCTAGCTTTATATATTAGTAAGAATAGATTAATAATTTATTCTTACTCATTCTAGCCAGAAAACATTCCATTAAACTCAATTTAAAATTACACAACCTAACACAACATACGCATACGAGTAAATCTTATTAAAGCAACTACAGTATTAGAAAGGGTCTCAAATGGACATCTGAAGTTCATCTTACCTCTAAGACAAGTGCTAATTGGTTAGAATCGAATTACACGGGGAATCGAACCCCGATCTAGCACTTAGAATTAATTTAAGACAATTTAACGGTTTACTGAACGTATCCCTCGACAATATGTTGGGGTACGCTAAATGTCTT
>JADANM010006098.1:9104757-9118949 GCA_026213755.1 Eurema hecabe
TTAACTTGCATTGTAAAGTATATATTTCTTGATGATACTGCATATTATTAAAAAGAAATGAAAAAAAAAACACTTTATATTTTCAAAACTTTTTGATACAACCTCATCAGCTAGGTAATTGTTATTGTAATAAAAAAAGGTTTATTATTTTCGATTTGAGGTTAAAGGTTCAAAAAATAATTAAAAGAGGAAATATTAAAGGTAATAAAAAAAGCATGTCCAAGAATTCAAATCTTACTTGGTCTTAGACTCAATCAAATTGCTAATTAAAATTTAGATGATATGTAAATACAGCTATTTTGCCGTTTTGCCGACAAAACGACAAAATAGCACATAAAAATAGCGATTGATCCCTATTATATTTAATAGGGATCAATCGCTATTTTTATGTAACCAAAGTGCTCACTGATTATCCCAATAACTATTTAAAGCCCTGTAAACATATTCACAAGTATAGTATACACCGCCGGCCTGACCGCCCCAAAGTCCAGACCCTAACGACACTATATCAAAGGATCATATATTGAAATTATTGGTCAAAGTGGTCACCATAACTCCGTTTTAAGTTCTTGTCTGAAGACGCCCAAGCACTTTGCTTGCGAGGCTCCTAAATTAGCCACTAGGACCGATCCTACGATATTTAACGAACGTTTAAAAGCAATGGTTTAACGGTTGGTTATAGACTGATTTGTTGCTTTATTACTTCTACAATGTAAAAGGTGATATTCACTGTGTATATGTAATCTGGTGGATATGTAATCTGGTTTTTCAACGTTATGATGGTTTTGAATTTGATTGTTTGTGTCAACAAAAAGAAAAGTTTCGGTGGAGCTATTGTTGAAACATTTTAATTTTAATAAAGTCTAAAAATTTTAATCTAAGAATAAGTAAGTACTTATTTATACAGTACTTATTATAGCAGACTAATATTAATCCTTGCTTAATTTTTATTATTTTGTTATAAATTCATATATTCTGAAAGGTGAATTAGCGTAGGTTATGATTTCGTAGCTATTCAAACTTTCAACAGTTTTATAAATTTTTCGATTCTAATCTGAGTTTAACTTTAACCGAAAGGTTAGTACACAATTGGTGTCACCGATCGTTTTCCTGGTCATCGTGCGCCAACCGCCTTTAGAAGCATTACTGGGAAATGCACTAATGCCTTCCGATACCGTGGAAAACTGTTAAGGGGCTGGTTGGAGGCTTTCTAAGACACTGATATAATTAGTGCATTGTTCTCTGACGTCCTACAAATTGACAACCTTGGGCCTTCCATCGTCCCGTTAGCTAATATCACCCATAATACTAACACAATAAAGATTATATTTCCACGTAAGCGCTGAAGGAAATATGTTTGGTATATTGTTTTAGTTACCGGCCCTGGTCATTATGATTTCAATATATTCAATAGCTTCTCTATATATATTTAAATATGTGTAGGTAATGTGTATAGGTTATTGACCTTTTCAGTAACGATTTTTCACAATAAGGGACAGACAATTGTTTATCTTTCGATATGAATAATTTGCCTAAATAAATTTGCTACGTGGGGGGTAGTTTTGGCTTATATAGTTTATATTATACCTCTACTTGTTTATGCTGATCCCTTCAGAACAAGGAACCAAATGGACACTGATCTAATGTAGGCTTCTTGTACACATAGCGTGTACATACATATAAATACATTTGACTAGATACCATCACCAAATTTCTGTATTTGGTACATATTCGCCTTTTCCTTTTAATAGCCTCCTAATAGCAACTCTGTCTACCCACCACTCAAAAGAACCTCTTAAAAACCTACAAAGCGAAGAAGAGTCATACCATATAAATAACGTAGTTCGTGCTCTACTTACCCTGATTACAGCAAGTCCCGTCATCATTAGTCAAGTGAACGTTAAGATATGGCGATATCGGTCCATTTATCGGCTTGGCTGCAAGCTAAATGTGCCTGTAATTGGCGCTGGTCCATCTGAACGCAATTAGGAGACGCTTTAAAAGATCCATATTTATTCGCGGAGCTATTGCAAATGGCGCTGTGATTATGCAAAACTTGATGCTTGGTTGGGAGTAGGAATGTCTTAATGTTGTTTGTATTGTGCATAAATATATAGTGTTGTTTATATTTTTTTTTTCATACTATGAAGAGGGGAGACGAGCTGGACGCACTCCTGATGGTAAGAGTAACGCCAGCCCATAGCCAATGCAGTGCTACCCGGAACTTTGCTATAAAGCCCAACTCCGGGCAAGGGTGCACTACACCGACGCTCCCCACTTTGAGTCGTCAGATGTTAAGACTCATTAGCCCAGTAATTTCGCTGGCTACAGTGCCCTTCAGACCGGAGCACAGTGACATTTTCACATCACTGTTCAGGCGGTAGAATGTCTGGCACTGTGGGGGTACCCACCCAGTCGGTCTCCTGCGAAAGAGACCTACCCCCGGTGAATTTGTAGACACAAAGCAATTTTTTTAAGATTTTTTTTGTATTATAAGGCTGGGTTTACATAGGCAATACGTATCCAATATCAATACATACACTAGAGTATGGTTTATATGATGGTAAGTAGATGCTTTGGGACTCACGTATTTTTCTCTAGTTTTTGCTCTATTATAATTATTATAATGTCAAGAAAGAATAATATGGATACGTGCTCTGTGGTATTTATATGTTTTATTTTATTCATTTACGCTTCTTTATAAAACATTGTAGAAATATATTATAATGCGAGAACAATCATGATAGCTTATCACTTCAAAGTGATCTAATATTGAGGAAAGACTTATCTATAAACATTAAACTACGAAAACCACACTCATCCGAACGAAAACTAAGACGTGTAATATGTTGAAACAGTTTGTGATCTGTAAATATCAGTATGAAAATTGTATGGCTATCATACACACAGATTACTACAGCGATACAATTTAAAGATTTACATAAGATATTTTTTTAGGAAAGCGAGATATATTTTAAGACCTAATTTTCTATATAAAAATTAGGTCTTAAAATATTAAAGTTAATATAGTCTGTTTTCAGAACACATAATATGTCACCTAAAATTATTGCAGTCACTGAACAAAACACAATTATATTTCTGATGAACCACCACCTCAACATGACGCCTGATGGTTTTCTTCGTGAGGGACACCTAGTCTGATTAGTGAAAAGAAAGAAAGAAAGTTATCAGAGTTTCTTGCCGGTTCTTCTCTGTAGAAACTGCCTTCCGAACCGGTGGTAAATGTTTTGTAATACCATGACGATTCAAGTGTATTTAACCTAGTTGAATAAAGATATGTTTAAATTTCATTTTGACTTTGATTTGGGCCGACTATTTTGAGTCGGAAATCAGACTAACGGTATGGCTCTATCATATCCTAAATAGTTTGTCTCTCAGCTTCAATAACTTATTCAAAGTACTAAGTTATATATAAAAGTAATGTTAAAGAATCTGTGTGTTCACGTCGGTAATGTAGTCGGTAGTTTATGCTCTGCGATAGGCGAGGTTATTCGTAGCGCTAATGTCCCATTGCAAGTCGTTTACATTTACGTTCAGAGTTTTTGGCGAAATACATCACAGTAGGTACATTTGAAACAATTTAATGAGTTCTTTCGTTTGTCTAGTTCTTTAGAATTTAATCTTGAGGTTGATTTAGCCTGTATTGGTATTATAAAGATGTCAAGTTTTTCTTTTTGTAGGAGGCAACGTTAGCAGCGTTTGTGCGGCATGAATTTGACTCTGTCCAACTCATGGAGGGATTACGGAAGAGTCCGAAAGGGTTTAACGGACTGATTTTGTAATTTCCTTTACCAATTTAAAGTAACATTATGTGTGACTATCGTAGTATTTATCCTAAAAAATTAAAAAGCAATAGGGTTTAACGCAGTTATAATTATTATAGGACTCAGCAATTTCATAATATTGAAGTTTAGGTTTTATTTAGGACTTTAAATGACTATAAATGACTAACAATACTATGTTCTTTTCCAATGAATTATTATTAATAACAGCGTTTGAATGGAAAACATTCAACCAAATCACGTAACTATGACAAGCTTACAGAACGACCTCCATCACACTTTAACTACAGCATTCCGCGTAATGCAATTTATATCTCCCTAGTACGTAAGCAGTAACTTAGCATCTGAAAATTGTTAACAAAAATGAAGTGGGTGGTTCGCGGCTCGTAGTCGCGGGGCGAGGGGCGAGGGGGGCGGGGAGGAGGGGGGGGGGGGGGGGCGACACTATTTTCATTTCGTGCACTGCCACATTTAATTTTGTTGAAATTCTAACGTAGCTTTGCAAAAATGTCAACTTTATTCCGCCTCAGCCGGCGCGCTCGTTTCACTCGGATGCCTCGCTTCATTTTCCAGAATGTTTCGAGTTTCGCAACGCGCTTTGAGAACTATAACTTTATGGAAACTTACGGCAAGTCAGAAGTAAGATGTGGCTTCGAGCAAAAATTAGCTAGACGTATTTAATTTTCGTTATTACTTGTACGTCAATGCGGGCGGGCGGCGTATACAACGTAGTGGAGCTCCTCGAAATATTCAATAGAATTTCTAGTTTTCATATGTTACGTTAGATTAAACTGAAATTCTAAGATGTGAAATGTATTGCAATGACTATGTATAAGTACATATTACAAATGTGATAGAACTTATAATAAAGAAAGTATGTAGCTTAAATCTTTAAAACTACGCAGCCGTATTTGATGCGATTATTTTTATCAGATAGATGATTCAAGACGAAGTATTAATATATGTCTAATACATGCATAATATATGCGTGCAAACTGCGAAGCAAACGCTGGTAGCTAGTTCAATATAAAAATTACTAGTGTTACAACAATCTATAATTCTAAATGTTAACATACTATTATAGACTGCACTAAGCAAATCAATCTTGATACTATAAAGAAAGACATTGAACTGACTAAAGTATCAAGACACTACAACCTCGCTAAATCTTAAGGAAATCATAAATTCACTATCAACATACATAGCATCATTCGATCACATAAGCCGAGTTCTGTAAAAGGCTAGATTCCCAGGAGAGAGCACTCATCGGTAGTATAAGCTCGTTTATATGTCGACTCAATGCTGTTTTATGCTGCTACCATCAATACTTAAAACGCTTGTGAGCGGTTTAGTGATGTGCGCTTCAAGGTTATCGGTAAGGATAAGATTTTTTGGGTCTTATTATTTTGTGTCTACTGTGTAGTGAAAGGCTACTATGAACCAGTATTTCAAGCAGTAAACGAGCAAGCATTTGACAGCAGCTCAGCTGGTTTTAATTGAGTTGGGATTGATTGAGTTCGCTTGCCGGAAAGATTCACTCTCATTTTGAATGCCGCTGAATTTTAAAAATAAAGTTCCTAATGTGATATTATTACTCTATTATATAAATCAAAGAAAACTTATATCAAGCGAGATATTTTTACTATCAGTTTTCAAAACCCGTGGTTAGTTTGAAGTAACCAATATTAATATTATTTTTATTTTCAAGGATTGGTAACAATCTGATGAGACAATAAAAGTATTGAATCATGATAATCAATTCAGCCTTAATTATGAATAAAAATAATAAAGAGAATTAACAAATTTTGCTTATACAATCTCTATATAAAAATTATAAAATAATAAAGAACCAAGGCAATATAACGTTAAAGAAATTATCGACTCGCAGCCAACTCTATTGTAAAAGGATTGGCATTTGAGGCTGAGGACGATCGAAGTGGCGGATTGAATCGGAGACAAGTTACCCCTCAATGGAATGGGGTTACAATCATAATGGTAAACGTTCGATATAATATTCAAATGCCAGGATGACATCTGTTGGTATATGTTTGGATTCTGATTTAAAATGAACGATGCGTTTCAGAATTGTTCACTTGTAGATTTAGTAATTAAGCAAATTGATTGATTAATTTCGTTCGGTAACCTTATGTAGATTGCTTAAGACGTTCTGTTTTATGTTCTTAGTTTATGAAACGTATAAAGAACTATAATAATTAAATTGAGCAATAATACCAAATGGGTCACAAACACAGGTATATTAAGCAGAGGGTACTTAGTATAGTTTATTATAAAATATAATTAGAACGGTCAAGACCAAATTAACCATATCCATTATATAGCCAAACAATTATAACCGAAATTACCCAGACAGGATCAAGGAGTCGATACAGAAAATTGCCCTCATCCTGTTTCAAGGGTCAAACGTCTTAACATATGAAGGGCAAATCCTTAGTGAGCACAAATAAATACGCTACCGTATTATATTTCTCTGATCCTTGGGTATTAAGATATGGAAGGGTCAGCATGTCCGGCCCTCGATTGATATTAGATTTAACTTTTATCGTTCCTCGTATTGTTTGAAAATTGAGGATCAGTATTAGGGTGATGTCTGCGGATTGTTTTCTTCTTTTGTTTTTAAAATTTTGAATCATACTTATTGTTGTGTTGAGACAACGTAGATGGTTAGTCCATTATGGTATCTACTTAGAGTATTAAAGTAGCTCAGAGCTCTCGACTGTCAACTGTCTTTATAGTAAATATTACGTAGAAATCATTCACATAAGGCCTTCAAGAAACCTAAATAACTGATGTGATTACTGAGGACTAATTAGTAACCAACCAAAATACCATTGCACAAATTTCATAATACAATTAAAATCGATACGTACATTGAACAAGGGTATAAATGTTATAAGTACGAGTCTCTTGGCAGACGATGCTCATAGATCAAGCTGCAATCCCAAATCTTCAGCGAAGGAGCTCTTAGAACATTTAAGTCTAAGTAAGTGGTGCTGGGCGCGCAGAGATTTGCTGGACCGTCTTTAATGGGCGATATCCTTATTTATCGACCAGCCTCCTGGCAACACTTCCGAATTTACAATTTGAAAGCAATTTTTGGAAAGTTGTGTTTATTAGGGTTGCCATGTGAATATCGATCGCCGTTTAAAGCTTTTTTTGTAGTTCGCAACTCATTTTATAAATGAGTGACGTAAAGACGACCGCTTGGCGCAGTGGCAACAACTTTAGCACAACTGCTTTCTGCGCGAAGGGTCGTGGGTTCGATCCCCACACCAGAAAAATATATTTGTAATTTACATTTGTATTTTTCCGGGGTCTGGGTATTGCTATGTATTGTATGTATGTATTTACAAAAGAAAAGTATATATATTATTCCGTTATCTAGTTGCCATAACACAAGCTTTCTGCTTAGCTTGGAACTAGATGGCGCTGTGTATAAATGTCCTGAAAATATTTATTTTATTTATTTATTAAAGTAACGTAGGAGGGATGGAGACTTTCTTTTTCTTTTATAACTTTTTTTACGCCCATGAACACTCGCAGAGCTTGACAGCTTTGTATTTTTTTCAACGTAAAGTCCGAACAAGTCGTATCGCAGCTATTAAATTTACAAGTTATAAAAAAAATCATATTTCACAGTAGGATGAGACCATTATGATACTAGAATAGAAACGTTGTTTTTTTTGGAAATAGTCGTAGAAAGTCTCAAACTTTCTCATCAAATTATAATAAACTATTTTTTCTTAAACAAAATAAAAGATCTTAACAATTATACACAAAAGAGACAAAAAAGTAAAAAAAAACGTAACCACAAATCATAGAATTTCAAAGAAATCGATAGAACGGTTTAATCGACAGAGTTTACCACCCCAAGGGGTGTTGCTGTACCCCGACGCGGTAACAGCATCAGACAGCCGTGAAAGACATGTCTTTTTGTACACCTATACTCTATAGGTTTTATCTTGCACTTAGGATTACAGCGAATGATTAGAAGGTGACAAGCCATGTTTTACGTGTAATTACACCTAATTAAAGTTTGTTATTGAGCGATTTCTAAACATTTCACCTACCCTTCCATTCAGGATGCCTGGAAGAAATCACTTCAAGTGATAAGTCCGCTATTTACAAGTAATTTAGATTTATTTGTCTAGTTTTTAAGATCATTAGGTACTTGACACCATTTTTGTTATGGAACCATCCTTAACTGATCCTTTCGCAATATCTTTTACCATCTTACATTAAATACATACATACATACAAAACTATTGTAAGATATTATGTACTAAAAATGATTGGAAATAAAAAGCTTTATCCAATTAAGAATCCAACTCCTACTAATTATATTATAAATGTTGAAGTTTGTGGGAATGTATGTATGAGGATATGTTTGTTATTCTTTCACGCAAAAACGGCTGAACCGATTTCGTTGAAATTTGGTATGTAGACAGGTGATACCCTGGACTAACAAAAAGGATTTGCATCCCGGTATTATTCCGGGACCGCGCGTAAAGCCGCGTGACACAGCTGGTATACGAAATACTTAGAATTACCATAGCGTTATGACTGATAAATTAATATTGTTTAAATAAAAAGCATCCTTATTCATCGTAACTATGACTCATGATTTTTTTTTTCAAGTGAAAAAGTTGCTTGCGTTTTGTGATAAGTCGATGAACGTCTAATCAGTGATAAGGATATCGATAACGAATACAGGATGTTCATTTTGTGAATCACTGTGTAAACTATTACAACTATAGGTATAAGTAGCGTCACGAATCTTTAGCGCTGAACGAAATCTGTGCAGAAGTCAAAAGTAAGATATCGAGGGGACGCCACGGCGCGCGAGGCGCGTGATCGTCGGGTGCGCGAGCGTTGATTGGTTGTCCCAGTCGTGTTGTCTTTCTCGCACCAATACGTCAATTACGAGCGCGATTCTACCGATGCGCAGCTATTCTCGTCCAGCGCTAAACATCCGTGACGCGACCTATACTATTCTAAAATTCCGCTTTTGCACCTTTCTTTGGCAATCCGTACTAATATAAAGTTAGAAAGTTTGTTTGAATCTACACTAAAATAACAAAGCTGAAGAGTTCACTATTTTTTTAACATGCCGAAATGGTTGTATGCAATATTTTTTGTCTAGCAGGTAACAGATCAGGAGGTTCGCCTGATGTTAATCAATCACATCTGCCAAGAACTGTCGCATATCTAAGTGTCACGAGAATGCGTAGTCGGCCTTTAAAAATACTATCCTATTCGTAGTCAGCGAATTTATCAAACTCCGGTAGGAGGTATTTATTTATTTATTAACACTCACAACTATCCTAACAGAAATTTAATTCCAATTCGATAGTATATATATAGTATAACAAAGTATAGCAGACTCAGTCTCGAAGTGTAAAAACCGATGGCAATTAACCCTCTAACTACTTACTTCCCAATTTAATTTCTCCCCATAATTTTAACTTAAACATAAAAACCTAAATTGTCATGAATTGGGATGACTTCTAAAACTTATAAGGTCCGTAGGATACGAGATTCATTGATTTGAAAATTAGTATGACGTCATTGTTACGCACACTTTCTACTAAGGTGCGACGTTATTACTATTTATTTTATTATATTTTATTATTATTATTTTATTACTCCGTAACTTTAATGCCCTATATCTGAGCCCTTTTTTATTATTACCCGTAATATAGTTTTTTATTATGTAAGAAGCAGTCTAATTATTTTTCTTTATTTTCATATCCTGTCGTCATGCTTATTGACCAAATTTTTAGGACGAATATTAAGGTGTTACGCAATAACTATTCCGAGACCATCAACATATCTAATAGATAATCGGTTTATCAATTTTAAGCACCATTTACTAGCGTCCGCCTTCGACTGAGCCCACTTCAGTAAACAACGATATTCGTACAGACATATTGACTCACGTTTCAAATTCATATTTAAAATTAAGTGAAAATACTTAGCAGAAAAGTGAAACTCTTACTTAAAATTAAATGAAAGAATAAGAAGTGCTTAAATTATTTATTACTATTAAGGAAATGTGATAATATATGTAATATTTATTAGGTTTTTATTTGACATGTGATTGGTTTTAACATGATAAGGAAATTTGTACCTAATGGGTGAGTCTAAGTTTGAAAAGCATTTTTTGTGTTGATTTTAATAAATAATAATCAGAACTTCGAAATTTTGAATCTAGCTTAATCAAGACGGCGACAAAAATATTCCATATCTCAATCCAGGTAAATAATTAATTAGCGATAAATAATTGTTTTATTTGCCGTTGTACAAATAACCTAATTTACGTAATGAGCTGTTCCTGCAAATATAGCATCGAAAGTAGTATAAAATTTTACGTTGAGATTCAAACTGATTGACTTTATTATTTTAGTTACACTAAGTATTTGTCAAATTTTAATCCAATCTTTCTACGTCTCTACAACTTGGACTTCTAAAATTTTAACATCCTTTCAAAAAGGATTAACATCTTCATACAATACCTCTACAATTTGGAAGCCTTCTAAATGAATGCTTTTGTCAATTCCTTAGAACAGGATACAGTATATAAACGTGATACCTCGAGTGCTTGGGGTGGAGATGGTTAAATTAAGTACCTCTCTGGCACGTTTGGCCCATATTTCTATGAAAAAAACTAAACATTAAATAACCAAAACTATCTACTCTAAGCAGTATTACTTAGGTAGATAAAGATGTTAAATATATTCCATAACGTCTCAAGTAAAAACAGGAATAGGTCATTTCTAAGAACAGTAACTGGTATTTTCAGATGAAGGAGCTATATTCGTGATATGGCTGCTGCCAGCGATGGTGTTTGGAGGCGTCCTCCGTGACGTCATAGAGGAAGGCCCTTGTCGGACCTACACCTTGAACGACTTAGTTTACGTGGACTGTTCTGATCGAGGGATCAGTGATCTGCCAGACGGCTTAAACTATGGGGTGAGTTTTAGGTTCTAATTACTTGGCTATTGCTAAAAATAGTGCAAAGATATAGTATGATGATGATGATTATATCATAGACTGATGCAATGCTGCTATAGTACCAAGAAATCCTATGTTTTTTAAATGTATAAATGTTAATGAATACCAATAGCTTTTTAAATAAGATTGACTTATAAATTATTTGTCTCGGCAACTAGGTCATGTTAATAAAGTATAGCTAAGCGTAATTAAGTGTATCTTAAATGTATTTTAATGGTGTTTATGTATTATTTCAGGCAGACGCGCTTGTGCTCTCAAACAACAACTTTATTTTATTCCCGAAGCAGTTGGAATACTTCACAAAGTTAAAATTATTAGACCTATCTGTGAATAGGATATCCAGACCTCTGCCAGCCTATTTGGAGAATTTTACGGAATTGAAAACTCTTAATTTATCAAATAATAACTACGATTCCTGGACTAGTAGCGATTCTACATTTAGTTTTCAAAAACTAGACATTTCGAAGAACAAGATAAACAGAATAGATGAAGATGCTTTTTCTAAAACGCCGTCACTCACGTTCTTAGACTTATCTGAAAACAGATTATACGATATATCGAAGACGATATTCGCAAACGCTAAAAGCTTAGACACACTGATATTATCGAGAAATTACTTTTCCAAAATGCCCAAATTCCAATCCCATTCCTTAAGAAACTTGTACCTTAGCAATTGCCAAATCACATCTATAGGCCAGAAATCTATCGCCAACATGACCTCTCTATTAGTGATCGACCTGTCTATAAACGAGATCGAATATATTCCCGACAACTTTGCGTCTTACACATTGCAGGAGCTATATTTGAGTTACAACGAGATATACACGCTGACGGATCTGACTTTCTCGTCACTACCGCACCTAGCGGTCTTAGATCTGAGAGGGAACGAGTTCCGAGAGGTATGGTCGACTTCCCACTTCGCCTCAAACCCGTTTTTGAGGGAAGTCCACGTGAAGGGAAACCGCTGGTGCTGCGACGGTTTCAGCGTGAACCTGCTGCTTACTTATGAGTTTTTGACTAAAGAACCAGCTAAAATTGCTGATAGAGCGTCACTGATTTGCTATACCCCTGCAAATGTGACGCAGCTTAGCTGGCAGCAAGCGTATATACGGACGTGGCACGACGTTGAGTCTGAAGAGTCGATGTACACGATGATGGCAGTGATGATTGGATTAATAATAGGTATAATATTCACATCGCTAGTGTGTCGAGCGCTAATGTACTTAAACTCGCAGGAACCTCCACGGCCTAGTCCAGAAACGGTTGTTTTGAACGGGCCTGTGACTAGCGCCGATGCAGTACAAATTAGAATACCACTAGGAGGAGATCTGCCTCCTACATATGATGAAGCCCTGCTTCTTCCCCGGTTGAATGCCTCGTTCCACTCTTTACCAGATTTCGTAGATGAAGAAGAAACTAGTCCAAGAAGACATCGGCGGTCGAGGTCGATTGGTGATTCGATTGAGCCCAGAACGCGATTAGGTGATAGACGATCAGTTCGACGAACGCTCAGATTAGCCTCAGCTGAATAAGCTGACAGATACAAGAGTGCTTTTTTATTATAAATAAGCAGTCATTTGAACACGATCACGCCTGATCTTAAGCTGAGATTCGTTCTTAGGTGACATGACTGCTTAGGAGACTATACACCCTAACCATGATGAACATGATGTAGAACTAACTGAAATTTCTATTAATATGTAATGTGTTGTGTACAACTTTTTTGTCGTGAGATGTTGTTGAGTTTTATACTCGCTATAGGAGACACACATCCGTTTAGTCCCACGCAGTGTGTAAATAAACAATGACTTACTTTTGGCACGATCTTTCGTTGGGTGAAAACTGAAAAGTCAATAAGTATGATGATTATTTTTGTACGTATAATAAATTTTTCGTTAAGTGGAGAGTTATTGTAGATATAGTTATTGAAATATAGAAAAATAATTCTGATTCTGCAAGTGATTATTGCTTGATTATTATAGTCCTTTTTTACTACTTTTAACTACTAAGTAAGTTAAATAACGATATACCTAACCAGTAAGATTATTTTTAATATTATGGTAACGTGTGTTAAGATTTTGCGAAAAAGTTTATTTTAATATTTATATCTACTTAATTTATATTTTAATAAGTTGTGTGTGTGGTATAAAATATTTTCAATAATTTTAAGATAATGTAAATAAATTAGTCATAGTGAAACAATTCTTTTTTCTTTGGAAACGTAAATTCATATTTTTTTATGAGTATTTTTATGAACAAACTATATACTTAAAAAAACAGGTATTTCTATAAGATACTCACTTCGCCCATTCCTCTTCATTCCTGGGAAAACTCAAGAAGTTATATTGACCAAAATCCTTTAAGACGGGTAACCTTGAAAACTCTTCCAACACAAGATTAGATAACAACCTGTTACCTGAATACGAACCTCATAATCGGGAGGTTGCCATCTTTGTTTTTAAGTAGTCCTTAGTTCTGCTAAGAAACAATAGATGGCGCTAAAAACAATTAAAACAATATAAAAATGCCATCAATCACAATGCTTATCAAAATAACTACATCAAATAATATGATAATATACTTTGTATAATTTTACATTTATAACTAGAATCAGTATTCATTTCACAGAAATTTTTGTAAATTAATAATTATTTACAAGCAATATGTCTGATCACAATATTCCTGGTAATGGCGAATTTATCATACATTTGCGTAAGGTTCCCGTAGAAACCTTATCATTATCATTGATAACACGTCACACGTAGATTTGACTCACACAATGTTATCAACTAGGTGGTGCCGGACGTAATATACAAATTTATTTATTTTCCTCAAAATAAATCTAAGGCGAGACCTCAAAAATATTCGGATCAAACTCGGAGTTTCTAAAGATTAAAGTCAACGTGGTAAGTTCTTAATTAGACTGCTATTTCATAACTATACATATTAATATACTTACCCAAGTACATACTTGAAGAGTTTCACTATTCACTGAAATTTTATCCTTACTTTATTAAGTATTCAACTAATATCATCAATATTGCAAAGGCAACGATTACCTTATTTCATTTATATTTTTCAGTTTTAAGAAATGAAGACATCACCATAGCCAAGTCATCCAAATACAAAGTCTCAAAGACTTATACAGAAAAAGTTTTCAAATGTTATGTGCAATTTCGATAGCAGGTGAGTACAGTTGCGTTAGCGACCTAAATTTGTGTACACCACTTTTATCAATGGCTGATAAGAGAGATAAAATTGTTTTAATGTGTGTTTCTTTCTGTTGATGTTTACTTGGACTAAACTACGAAATTAGGGCACCCATATTTGGGTGGAACGTGAGGCGAAAGAAATTGG
>JADANM010006098.1:9127938-9157904 GCA_026213755.1 Eurema hecabe
GTTAAATTAAAATTGTGTTCATATTTCATTTGCTTTTTTACTTATATATACATATAAGTAAAAAATAAATTTACATAGAAACCGATATTTTTCCTGGTCGTTAAAAACGTTGGTTGTCGTATTTGACTTATTTTAAAATTTAAAATTTATCTTTACAATTACATACAGTAAGGAAAAATTGCCTCCAACTGCTAAGATATTTAGATGTTTTAGGTACATTTAAATATTTCAATAGCTCTCGTATTAAAGAACATCTGTATCGTTTCTAGGATCTGTAAATGTCGCGAAAGAGTTCAATGACCTTGACCCTATCCTATCTCCCCAGATAAGATGTGTGACAGCTAGGTTTTGGTTCGTTTAGAGCTAACGAAACCTATGAGTGGGAGTTCGTAACTTTTTTTCAATACCTTAATAACAAAGTGAAGATTAGTTACAAATTACAATTATGTTAAAAGGTATAACCTAGTAACTTTTTCTCTGTTGAATAAAACAAATTTTAAAAATAATGCTTATTTTAAATAAATTTTAACGTACTGTAAAATATTATAAAAGTCCTTCTCCCCAAATTGATTTGCGTAATACTTGATTGTTTCCTGAGGACGCTTGACTCTATCGTAGAGACTTGTATGGGTATTTGTTTCCGAACGAAAAACCTTTGAGAACTTATTTACTATCATGAAGAGGATTCGCTTATGTTTTTATTTTTTTTATACTATGAAGAGGGGAGAAGAGCTGGACGCACTCCTGATGGTAAGAGTAACGCCAGCCCATAGCCAATGCAGTGCTACCCGGAACTTTGCTATAAAGCCCAACTCCGGGCAGGGGTGCACTACACCGACGCTCCCCACTTTGAGCCGTCAGATGTTAAGACTCATTAGCCCAGTAGTTTGCTCACTTTTTAAGTTCAGTTTACGACGCGACGATTTGTGGTGAACCACACTACCGATGAAATATATCATGGTCTTATAATCAGAAGAATAATCATAATAGTACACTAATATTATGAATGTGAAAGTTTGAGAATGTATGTATGCGTGTATGTTTGTTATTATTTTACGCAATAACGGCTAGACGGATTTAGTTGAAATTTGGTACACAAAAGATACTTTTCATCCCATCTATAAATGTGTGTTACTAAGACGATTCAACTTCTATTTGTAGGCTTTTTGAGGGAATATATTTGACTTGAACGTTAATATTTATCTACTACCCAATTAAAAAAGGTTTACATATCCTTTAAACAAAATCTTAGCCTTGTCTCCGAAGCATGCGTCAACGTTATCGCATGAGATCAGCTTGTACTTTATGTCATTTGGGTCCATTTAACCGTTTCGTAATTTTAACCGTAACTCGGATTACATTTGAGAATTCCTTTTGCGAAACTGACGATTTGTGGTTTTAACGTTACGTTAAAAGAGAAATTATTAATGTTAATCACTTTTGGGTATGCGTGTGTGAGTGTGGGCGCGTGTGTGTGTTGAAATATGATTAATTTTTCAATTATTACCCCAGGATCTTATGTTATCTCTATAAAATAGCTTATTGAACCACTTATAAAAGGATTAAAGTAAAAATCTTAAGGTTCCGTTTTTATTGTTCAGATTGAGCCCAAATTTATTTAAGACATGAAGAAAGATGGCTTTAAGGCTATACATATTAAGGCCATATAACAACAACAGTCATACAGACCGACGGGATAGTTTGTTTCATAATATGTAAAATGTAATAATAATAAAAGACTAATTTAGGAAAGATAGCTACGTACTGAATTTCTCCAATAAATAAATAATAAATAATAAATAAATATTTTCAGGACATTTTACACAGCGCCATCTAGTTCCAAGCTAAGCCGAAGCTTGTGTTATGGCAACTAGATAACGGAATAAATTACATATACATACTTTTCTTTTGTAAATACATACATACAATATATAGCAACACCCAGACCCCAGAAAAAAACAAATGTAAATTACAAATATATTTTTATGGTGTGGGAATCGAACCCACGACCCTTCGCGCAGAAAGCAGTTGTGTTACTACTGCGCCAAGCGGTCGTCAATAAAAAGTATATTTAAGTTAACATAAAATGACTGAACCAAAGCTCCAATTAAAAGTTTACGACAAGTGAATAAAAAGCGTAGTAAAGTTGTTCACTAAAATAGCCTCAATTTAGTGGGCGAGTCCTCCACAACCGGTTCTTAATCGCTTTCCTTTAAGTCCATTTGGAAGCTACTCAACGATTTAAGAATACAATGATTCGAGCCAATTTTATTGGAGCTATCGTTTATCGACGAAATTGGTTATACTCTGGGTATGTCCGTTGTCTAAAAAATATCCTATATAGTAATATTGGATTAAATTAAAAACTTAATATCTCATAAAAAAGTGTGTCATGCAGTTAGACAAACATCAGCATAATTCCTTTAGTAGTTATTTGGGAGTAACAAACATACATACATCCAACATCCATACAAGAAAAAAAAAGGAAATTAAACAAAAATCAAACGCACAATCCATTGTAAATCTAAAATAGAAATGTGCAGTTAAAATTAATTAAGGCTTCTTAAATTCTTCAATTTTGACTTCACTTTCTATTTCTTAATATCAGATGACTTAATATCGTTCTCTTAAATAAATAACACGGTAACAACTTTCTTTAATGATTAATGAAAATGTTATTTTTAATTAATGTCGCTTAATTAATACACTTTAAAGGTCAGTGAGAAGACTATATGTCACGTATGCAGAGTCGAAAACAAAAGTACAGAAGCAAAATTAAATAATATTTATATTAATATAAATATTCATTAAAGAAGTATCGTGGTAGGTGATTAAAATAATATTTATTATAATAATTTTAAAATTTTATTACTAAAATGTTTAATAATGTTCAGTTGATCATATGTTAGTGTACTCGACTGTACATTTCCTGTACATTTTTAGTGTGTTGGGTCAAGGTCTAAGGTCTGGATTATATTAAACCCCGTTATGGGAATACTTTCGATTAGTTAAATAAGTAATTACTTAAAATTGTTGTATACAACAAGTTTGCTTTGAAAGTGAGTACTTATTTGCGAAATATTTTATGTGAAGACTGTGTATATTTATTAGTTACATACGCCTAGCTTTGTAATTTAATTATAATTTTAATAACGTTTAACCATTTAAGTGCTGCGCAGTTGGTCAGCGAGATAAGCTTGTTCTTATGTTCCTATAAGGTTTTCTTTTTGCTATTAAGAAATAAGAGGATAGTAACAGTCAATCGTTATTTTTATTAAACATGCAGAATGAAAAAGAACTTTTCTAAAAACGCTTGGATAGTTTCACGCGAAACTCTACGAAAAACAAATGAATCACATCGGCAAAACAAATTTAGACATTACTAAGGGCGAACCGACCATTCGTAGGTTACGTGGGTACTTCGAAATATTTACATAGAAACTGTTTTATAAACAGTGTAATATGTAGTTTATTTATTCTTCATGAACTCGAGTTTATTTCTGTGTGGGAAGTCTATAAATCAGATCGAATGGTATGAAGTGGTAATGGTTGGTACGAGAAATATCGCAGATAATGCTTCAATGTAATGCGTATTGAATATTAGCGGTTTATTAATGTAATTGATTCAATAAATTATCTCTAGTGTGAAGGCCGTGGTCGTTACTTTCAATTAGTCCTTTAAATTTTGATATGTCGATATAACAATACTAGCTGTTGCCTGCGACTCCGTCCGCGTGGACTTTCGTATAAACTTTGACCTACCGACCCCTTTATAACCCTTTTTTCCAGTTAAAAAGTATGTTACTCTCCATCTTTTCAACTAACTGTATGCCAAAAATCAGGTCGATTAATTGCTTAGCTACTGCGTGAAGGAAGGACAAACAAACAAACAAACATAGTTAAAACCTAATATATATAAAAGTGCTCAAATTTGGGTTTTAACTGATTAGTACATAAAACCAAAATTATTGTTTCTATCGTATTCAACGTCTTTCTAGGACACCGCGTCCTCCTCAGGGGAGAAAATGTCGGTTAGACATGTTGGACTCCAAATGCTGCCCATACCGACTCCAATCGGTGCTGTTTCTCCGTGCATGCACACATGGACGGACTTGCAGACGCGTTTCATAGTTTTCCGGGAGCATACTTTCAACGTCCTACCAACATAAATATTCGATCGTTTTGAGATTGTATTCATTAAAGTTGACACTACATATAAGTAGCGTCACGAATCTTTAGCGCTGAACGAAACCTGCGCAGAAGTCAAAAATAAGGTGTCGAGGGGATGGCGCGGCGCGCGGGGCGCGTGATCGTCGGGTGCGCGAGCGTTGATTGGTTGTCCCAGTCGTGTTGTATTTCTCGCACCAATACGTCAATTACGAGCGCGATTCTTCCGATGCGCACCTATTCTCGACCAGCGCTAAACATCCGTGCCGCGACCTATACATATAATCCTACTAGCAAAGACTCAACTTAATCATCAAGTAATCAATTTTACTACTAGTTAAAAAAAAATAAAATTCAAGCTGCAAGATGCAGATAGCTTAATAGCTCGCCTCGCGGTGGTATTGCCAGTGTTAAAATAAATTGATTGAACTGTAGGGAACATTTACTTGCAGTCATAAAACACATTCAACGTTTCGAGTTAATAGCTTTTGTTTATGCGCAAGCAGATGTTAAACCTGCTTGGAGTCATTCGGTTTTAAGGAGGAAATGTTTCAATAGCTAGTAGTAAAATAATTGATGATTTTTTTTTTCGTATTAGCTGGCCCAACGTGACTTTGACGCTGTTACTATTCTACGCGTTCTTTGGACTTTGTCAAAGTCAAACATATCTTTGTTTAATTAAGCTACATACGAGTATAGGAACACTTGAATCGTCATGGTATTACAACACATTTACCAGCGGTTTGGAAAGCAGTTTCTGCAGAGAAGAACCGGCAAGAAACTCTGATAGTTGCTCTTTTAGAATTAAAAGAAACAATTGCAATTACTTTCAAAATATATACACTTCATCACTATATACTATATAGGATCAAACAAAGTCGCTTTCTTTTATGTGTAATCTTATGTGCGGTATACATATATATTTGCGCTATATATTCATGCGGTTTTTTATCTTAAATAGTGGTTCATAAGGAAGGTTTATATGTTTAAAACATGCTTAAAGGCAATTTATTTATATAACAATACATATGTATAATATACATTGTACATATATGCATATAAAGCACATGAGAGTTACGAGAAAAATGAGTAATTCATTTTCTATGAATTTCAACTTTAATGTATTTTAATTAAAACAATTCATTAAGAAAACCGACCACGTCATAACGTGACATAAGATTACATGGCTTGCATTAATCAATATCTGGCCAAGACTAAAATAGATCTTACATAATTAATAAACAAAATACATTAAGTTAATAGGTAGTATCCTTCTGGGAAACATCTCATACAAATTAAGATACAAGTTTCTTAACATCAAGTTTTCGGTTAAGTAATAATCTTAAAATAATTGAGATATTAATATCGGAAGCTTATAATAATTTACTTTAAGAAAACCGACTTCATGATAATGCCTATACAACAAAAAAATAATCGTTCAAATTGGTTTATAATCAACGGAGATACTGCGTATAAAAAAGTTCATCCCCAATTTCCTTGGGTGTGAAACCGTGAAATATTATATATTTGGGGCGGAGTTATCGCGTAACAAACATAGAAAAGAAACATACGGTTCGAATTGAGAACTTCCTGCTTTTTGAAGTCGGTTGAAAATGAATATTAAAAACAAGTAATTATTATTAAAAAAACAAAATACCCGACTGCACACTAAAAAAAGAGTAATTATGTCTTTATCCCGTGGGACTTTTAGGATAAAATGTATCCTATGACACTCCCGTAATCAAGACAAATCTAACGATACCTCATACATCAAAATCCATCAAGCCGTTTAGGCTACAGGAGGTCACAAAGGAACAGACATACATACTTACATACACTCGAAAAACATTACCCTCTTTGGCAGTCGGGTAATTACTGTCGCTTCGCTTGACCAAGACGCGTTCGTTAAGGCCTTATTTTTGACATCAGAAAGGAGGATTTGTGCCAACTATCCAAGTATTCGGTACACTAAGTAACAGTAAAATGTTACTAATTAATCTTAATATATATAAATCTCGTGTCACAATGTTTGTCCTCAATGGACTCCTAAACCACTTAAACAATTATAATAAAATTTGCACACCATGTGCAGTTTGATCCAACTTAAAAGATAGGATAGCTTACATCCCGGTATTGCCAGCTAGTATAATATATATAAATTTGTATAATTATACAAATAACTAATATAATTCGTAGGTACAAAAAATGTTTCAAAGAATTTTTATAATCAACATACAAGTTTACTCACTACGTAACTGTTTAAACAATTACAGCTATCACAAACGACCCGAGAAACGATTTGTAGAAAACGGGGAAAGAATCATCAAACACTGTAAGTTGACGCAAGTAACAAAGACGTATAATCGCGAAGACAAACATTCAAACCAAACAATCTCGGGTTTCGTACGAACGATTTGACGTGCGCATTGTTCTGGAGTTTTTCCAATTTTCTTAAATACATACACTACGTAGGAACTTTCTCTCCAATATCTCACTTGTGCGAGGCAATTATCTTTCTTTTCGTCGGAATATGATATTTATGTAAATGTCAAAAGTTTAATTACCGTTGTTGGAATTCCAATACAGAGCAAACTTTACGCAAGTTGTTATTATTTTTGAAATTTCGGGTATGACTTTCAAGAACTAGGTTCGATATATCAAACAACATGAACGTACCTACTGCATATTGTCGATTTTTGGGTGTTGCTATGTATTGTATGTACATATGTATGTACAAAAGAAAAGTATGTATATGTAATTTATTCCGTTATCTAGTTGCCATAACACAAGCTTCTGCTTGGCTTGGAACTAGATGGCGCTGTGTATAGATGTCCTGAAATTATTTATTTTTTATTATTATTATTATTATTTATTTATTTATTTCATTCATATATTTACACTTAGTAATAGATAAGACACTTATAGCAAATTACTATATAACGGGCAAATATTTCATATTTTGTAAACAAAAAGATACCTTATTCAGAAGTATTTAAGTATAACTGTTTAAATAACTTTAATTATTACTCTAAAATTCGCTTCTTTATATTAATATATACCCATATTAAAAACCTGTTTCTTTGAGATTATAATCTTAGAAACATGTGTCTTGTTTATAACCTCACGAATTTCGTATATTTTTGCTAACATAATAATTGTATGGGTTGAACTTACACGCAAAAAATATTGACGTGCTTTTGACGTAATGTAGCGAGACACAAACATTGAATGAAGGAACATACGTAAATACATGCACTGATGATTTCGTGTGGGTTCCTTTTTTTATGATTAACTAGCTGTTGCCCGCGACTCCGTCCGCGTAGACTTTCATATTAACTTTCACCTCCCCTTTTCCCCCTTATAAGGGAATACTTCTATGTACTTCCCCAGGCTCTAGACTACCTGTGTTCCAAATTTCGTTCCAATCGGTTCAGTAGCTTAGCGTGATGGAAAGACAGATAGACAAACAGACAGAGTTACTTTCGCTTTTATAATATGTATTAGTATGGATTAAGAGCCATTTGACCACGATCACGCCTGTTCAAGAGCGTATTCAGCCTAACCTAGAAAAGTTCCAGGTTATTTATATATACATACATACGCTATTTAAATTTAATTATATATTTCATTTTCATAATTCGCATGTTTTATTTTAAATAAAAGATAAATTAAACATTGAATTCATACTCAAATTATTTTACATCTTTATTAATATAATAAAGTTTAAAGCTTGGAATTTCTGCAAATATCTTTTTATTTATTTATTTTTTGAATTAATTACTTTTTTATTAATGTTTTTAATGCTATGTAAAACACTACACTTAAATAACTTACGAGTTTGTAAAATAACAATACCAGGAACATTAGTCTCGCCATCGAAAACTAATTCTTCCTAACGCCCACAGACTTCAATACACTACAGTATTAAAATAAACCTATCGTTACGTACAAAATGACGTACTATACGCGAAATTATCTAGTCTAGTGAAAATAGGAGAGACCTAGTAACACAGAGACCCCGGGGCAAACTGCCAGATTCACAACTGTGCCAGTCTGTTGAACTTGACTCAATTATTTTAACGTGTAATGCATAGAATAATAACACATAGAATCGCTATGTGAGCAGTTAAAGTGAAGCCATATCGAAGTACGAGAATGTCTAATACATTTTGTCTACTTACATAGATTGCTTTTCCATAACAATTATACATATATGTATAATTAGCTGTTGCCCGCCACTCCGCACGATAAACTTTGACCTTCCCTTCCCCCCCTCATTACCCTTTTTTCGAGTTAAAAAGTAGCCTATGTTATATCTCAGGCTCTAGACCATCTGTGTACCAAATTTCATGACAATCGGTTCAGTAGTTTTGGCGTGAAAGCGTAACAACTAACAAACAGAAAGACAGAGTTACTTTCGCATTTATAAAATTAGTATGGATTGTTATAAAATAAATGAATGAATTAATCAGAAGTTTATCAAAACTATGAAATTGATTAACTTAAAAATAAATATGCCAAAGAAACAACTAGAAAATAAACAGTAATATCGAAACATTTAAAATAGCTTTGTTATTGATAACAACAATTTTTGCAGTTTATTGATTTTGAATTAAAACAAAAAATGTTATCAAGTCAGTAAAGGTAGAAACAATGACATTGGTGGTAATTTAACTTATTTTTAGATAATCACGTTTAAACTTAGAACATATTATGTACATTTCATTACTTATGAGCTCTTTGGTATGTCCTTAAAGTTTTTGGTTGCCTGGTACAAATATAGCTATTTTTAGAGATAAGGCCACCTTATTATTCCTCTTTTTATAATTATAACTATGGACGAAGAATCTTATGTCCGAGGACATAGCGAAACCCCCGTAAATGGGAATTCTCCATGTTTAGTATGTATTTGTTATTATATCGGCTACAGACTGATGATATCTTAATATATTTAATTCAAAGGTGACTGATATAGTGATCTATCAACGCACAGTCCAAACCACTGGACGGATCGGACTGAAATTTGCAGTGCAGGTAGATGTTATGACGTAGGCATCCGCTAAGAAAGGAATTCCCGAAATTCCCACGGGAACGGGAATTAACGGGAAAAACCTTTTGTATGAAAAATCTAAACCGCTTAAGTTAGAAGCTTGAAATTTGGCATGCAGGTACCTTATTAAACTTAAAGGTTATTTGCAACAGGATATTGCAAAATTCCCACGGGAACGGGACAAAATATTTGTAGGAAAAAATCTAGGAAAAAGGATTATAAGGGAGGAAAGGGAGGGTCACAGTTTATATGAAAGTCCACGCGAAAGGAGTCGCGAGCAACAGCTAGTGATAGATATGATGTGAAAATTTCATCTATTTGACTATCTCAGTTCATGATACACAGAAAGAGTACAGATAGACGTAAGAACGAACAGCGAAGTCTCAGTAATAGTGCCCCGTTTTTTACCCCTAGACCATGAAACCTCAAAAAACTAGCATAACAGATAAAATCTCCCATCATACTCGTAATGAACTCTTTATACATACAATGCCTGTCAGACACCGTTATCCTACTTTCAATAAGTTTCGTAATGTTTGATTAATCTGAGCACTAAAGTCTAGACTCTAGACGTTTCTAAGAAGCCAGCTAATTAGGTCTCGTTAAGAATTTATTCAGTAGATAACCTATCAATTGATATAACTCAATTTTTAATTATCGTTCAATATATTATAACTGAAGCATTTGTTTTTATTTAGAAATTAATTCGAATAGTCTCTACTTTTTGTTTATTAACTATACATTGATGAACTGTAACATAAAATTATCACTATTCTTAGTATTGTTTACACACCCACATCTATACTTCAAATTCAGATATATGTAGTAGGTACCAACTTATTGACCGAGGTCATTTTATGGAAGAATAATGATTCTTCCATAAAATTACATTATTGACTAATGAGTCAAACTACCATTTTGGAGTTAAATTATCATTTCTCATTACTACAACTCATTACCTAAAAATGTTTAAAAGTGTTATTTTTATATAACAATTTATACAACATTGTGATAAGGCGGAACACAGTAGGATTTTGATCGGTAGAAGTCCGACATAACCCCCCCTTTTCTTTCCAATGCCCATAGGATATTCTTTAAGAAATTCCTCACTATAAAAAGACATAATATTTAAAATTCTAAGGTTACGGTTACCCAGTTACAGATGCAAGCGCCGCTAAGACAGAGCTAGTTTTGTTTTTAATATAACGATATTCTTCGATCTAAATAAACAAAGGTCTGGCCTAGTTGAGAATTAACGATGCGTTATATTATCTGTAATTAATATATAGAGTTATAAATTATATTCAATATAGATAAAGTTATTTATTAGATAGAGTATTGTTTAGTTTCCTAGAAATCTATCTGTACTCTGTACTGTCATAAATAGACTTTGATCATACTTGTAGTAGGATATAGGTCGCGTCATTTATGTTTAGCGCTGGACGAGAATAGCTGCCAATCGGTAGAATCGCGCTCGTAATTGACGTATTGGTGCGAGAAAGACAACACGACTGGGACAACCAATCAACGCTCGCGCACCCGACGATCACGAGCCACGCGCGCCGCGCCGTTATCTCGTTACCTTATTTTTGACTTCTGCGCAGGTTTCGTTCAGCGCTAAAGATTCGTGACGCGTACTATACGTTACTTTCCTTTGAAATCAATAGTTAAAATCTTTTATATGTATCAATCACTAAGCAAGAATTCAAAAGTCGAGCGATTTGATTCATTCGCGCGTTGCTATCGATCCGATAAGCTAATCTCGACGTCACAAGATCCTGTTGCAATCGTAGCTAAATACGTCAATGTTTTGTTTTGTTAAAAGATTTTTTATAAGTTTTTAAATCAATAAATCTTGTTTTATAGAAACATTATAATTATTATTTGGCTCTAAAAGACATATAGAAAGTACATGAAGTAGATATAATTACTGGTTTTTATCCATAAAATATGTGACTGTTGAAAACTCCTTTCGCTATTGTAACACTAATAAGTTATCAAAACAATAAATGATATGACATACATATATATCCACAATTTGAAGATCTCTTCACGTAGCTTTAACAATTAAAGAAATATCTTCATTCATTCTGATACCAGCTGTGTAAAAATTTTCATGATAATCGGTCCAGTAGTTTTTGCGTGAAAGCGTAGCAAACATCCCTACTTTCACATTTATAACTATAGTAAGGATCATCCCCAGACATTATTTTGAACCATACAGAATCGGAGATAACTTCAATAGCATTCATTTCTGCGAAACGTCACCAAATATTCCCAGGGTCGTATGTTATTGGTGTAAAAAACGTTGTTTGTAAACTTTTTGTGATCCACTCGCAGTAATGTTGGGATTTTTTGTGTCAATAGCATCGGGTCGGAGTTACGTAATGTCTGGGCTACTGTCGGTTCAATGGTAGGAGCTAGATCGAGATTACTCAAGAACGATCAAGTCATTCGGCTTATAGAGTGAGATGTCAAGGGAATGTGCGAAAAGCTGTCTCTTTTTACCAAAAACTTGATTGAAATTTGAATTGATTTTGTTTAAAGATAACAAGAAGACCGGCTAGTATATCTGTAACCATGAAATAGATAAAAATTCGGAACTAAAAATCTGCTTTATTTCTTGTATTATAAAATTATTAGTTCTATCAAGAAAAAAAAATAAAGATTACATAACAAAAGAATGTTAATTTGAAAGTACTTGACAACAATTTATAATTTGATTATAGCAATCAATATCATATCTTGACAGGTTTTCACTACTGGTAATAGTACCGATTACAGATGTACTTCACAAATGATTAATTCTCAATGTCGTATTAACGTGGCCTTTACAAATATACAATAAATACATACAATCACAAACTCGGCTTTAGATATGATCCGATAAAGAATTTTCTAGAAAATATCTACACTTTGATTTTCGTTTCATTTACATAGGAAAATATATGCTTTTAACAGTTTTAAAAACAGCATATTGAGAAACCTCCTTTTTTGAAGTCGGTTAAAATGTATGTATATGTTGTCTGAAAATGCAGCATATAGTTTTGAAAAATTTATTTTGGATTATTTGAAACTCGAGTAGGCTAAATAGGTGTGTAGGTCCTATACATAAATTAATAATAAATACATAATATTAAAATTTTTCCAAGTCTCTAATTGATCTTACGATATGACTTAAACATACGTATTTAAGACATCTTAATTCTTAAGTTAAATCAAAGTTTATTATAAATTTAACATTTATAACAAGCATTAATTATATAAAATACATTGAAATGCTACATTTTAGCTCAATTGTACACCAGGAAGTAGTCAAAATGATCTTAAATATATTTTTGTACATGAATTTAAAATGACGTCACACTTCCATCATTCGTAAACACGTTGTACTACACTACTACAATGTGATTTATACATAATGAATTACCAATACAAATATGTATTACAACAATGATCACATAACTGTGTTGTTTGTTTGTTTGTAAACCGGTTTAAGAAAATCGCTGTTGCGTATGGTAATATATTTTTATCTATTGAATCGTAACTGATGTTTTTCTTGAGATTTATTTAACGTTGCTTCTCGGTTTTTGGGCGTTTTTTGTTATGGCAGGCGTCTGAATATATCGCGCAAGGATGTAAGTGTCCGTGACCCCTACCCGCTACAGTAAGACGGAACACAGTAGGGTTTTGGTCGGTACAAGTACGACATAACCAATGGAACATTTCTCATGGGTATCCTATGAGGATTTCCTTACTAAAATTGTACGGATATACCATGTATGAGTACAATGGCTGATAGTACCTAGGTACTTGGCTACGTATAAACTACCTCCGAAGTCTCGCAAAGGCAGTGATAGCCTTATGAAAATATTTGATAGGCTTTAATATTGGTACAGTTGGCTATAAAAGTACATTAACACATTCAGAATCACAATGAAAAGTAAAACTAAAATATAATGTTATCTTTTTGTCAGAACATTGGCCTTAATTAATTATAGTTTAGTGTTAATTATGTCAATTTACTTTTTTAGTCAAATAAATGATTATTTCATCTACAGAGTGTCTCTACAGACTTAGTTTAAAGTAATACACAATAAGAATCTAGTCTTGAACCGTATTAACCGCGAACATTTAAAGCCTAGCAAACACTGAAACTTAAAAGAAAAAGAAGCCTTAATTAACACGTCAAATTATCTTTAATCAAAAACACGTGTTCGTCTGATCTTCCTTATTTTAAAAACAACTTTTTTGCTCATGTATTATTCTCACTACAACACTTACTCAATGCATCCAGGCTCGACGGTTAAGGCATCCCACTTTTTGCACTTCTGAAAAGAAAAGAACAATTAAAATCATCTTTAAAATGTAAAAGTTAGGGTCGAAATTTGATTGGCTGAAGACAGCACGCTTTAAGTTCGGGAATGTTATTCATACGCAGCTGTTCAATGGAGATTACAATACTTCAATAACCTTGCTATATAAATTATGCCGTATAAAAGAGTACCGAACAGCTGTTCGCGTACCAACACACAGGTAAAATATCGTACGATCTGGCGCCGTTTTTTGTAGACACGCAATTATTATTTTTTTTTTTTATATAATGAAGAAGCGAGACGAGCTGGACGCACTCCTGATGGTTAGAGAAACGCTAGACCATAACCAATGCAGTGCTACAAGGGAAAGGCTTTAAGGCCAAATTCCGGATAAGGTATAGTAAGTCGTAGTAAGTCCTGTCAGGATGGCTTATGATTCTTATTTTAAAAATTTAAAAATCCCGAATGATTCAGTCATGAGTAGATAGGTAGGTATAGTAATCGTCAAAAATGTTTAGCGATTGACGAGAATAGCTGCGCATCGGTAGAATCACGCTCGTGGGTGCGAGAAAGACAACACGACTGGGACAACCAATCAACGCTCGCGCACCCGACGATCACGCGCCCCGCGCGCCTCACCGCTACCTCGATACCTTATTTTTGACTTCTGCGCAGGTTTCGTTCACCGCTAAAGGTAATTGACGGTTACTATACTTAATGGACATAACTACTGAATCGATTTTGATAAAACTATTTTCTACATTTTCGGTAAATAGGTCGCTTTTTTGTGTTTCAACTTTATAATTCAAGTCCGTTTATAAAATTTGATCTTAAATTCAAGATTAGATCTACATACATGTTTTTATCAAATTGCTTTAGGTCTAAAGAAAATTACTTGTTACAATATCAGATCGTTTATAATTCATAATAACATAAATTAAATAAATGTCTTATATTTTTGTTAATAATACACTCCGCTCCTAACACATGAGTTAACTTTTTACAACATATCTATGATTACTCATATAGCATTGAGTATTATTAATTTAAATTATATTTTAGTAATAAATGATATAGTGATTTGCCTCGAATCAAAGACAGTTCAAAGGCTATCATACTCGGCGCCATGATTAAATAGACTTGTATGTTCGTTGGTACTTTGGAATCGTATTATATTAATCCATATTAGTATGTCTTTAAGTCTTTATGTTCAGATATGTAAGAGAATAATGTTAAATTAAAATGACCGGAAAATCGGGATTTATATACCTATAAGATATTATAAATGCTTTATTACAATTAGGAACATATCATAAATATATACAAAAAGAGAAAAAGGAGTACAGACTCCACATATAAATGGCGGCCTTATGGTTAAAGCCATTTCTTCCAGGTAACTAATAATACGTATACCATAACATAATTCGCAAGTAAATTACATTTATTCTTAAATAACATTTATTACATTTGAAGGCTGTGATTAAACAATATAGACACATTTAAATTTATGTAAAATGATAAAAAATTAAAACAAAAAACCGTTCGTTTTAAATATATTTTAACAAAATTATGATATATTTAAAATTTAAGTTAACTATATATAAATAAATTTAAAAACATAATTTCATTTATTTATTTATTTAAATTAACGGTGTCATATACTTATTTCATTTCAATTATTTGTTGAATATAACGCAAGCAATAAGTTATCATAGTGCAAGATGACTTAACCTTCAGTAATATGGTACAATGTCTATCTAAAAACAACTTACTCATAGTGTAAACTGAAGACACGTTATGTTTATTAACTAAAGTTTACATTAAACAACTCATTTGGAATCGATCTTTCATCAACGGTTGGAATTAAGCAAAAATGTATTTAAATTTGGTATCATTTCGTAATTCTTCTTACCTATGCGAAGGGCGAATAAAGAGTTATGCAATACATTATGATGTTTAAATGTAGTCTGAAAAGAAAGTCAAATTCAAAAATATTTTAAATAATTACATATGTAATATATTTATGAACGTCCTATTAGGAGTATTTAAGTCATATTTATATTCAGGTATTATTTTATTAAAAACTAGCAGACCCTAACAGACTTCGTTCTGTCAAAAAAATCCCGGCATTTTTTTTTTAAACCATCCTTAATGTTTAACGTATATTTTAATAAAATATATTGGTTCAGGCGTTGTTGAGTTATGAGCTTACCACATTTGCGATTAATTTTTATATAATAGATAATAGCTATATAGCTAGCTAACGAAGTGTCTGTTCCCTTAACAATAACAAGATAAATAGTATCCTAACTTTCAGTAGTTTTCACGTAAAACGGTAACAAACATCAACATATTCTCTCAAACTTTCGCATTTACAAACGCAAATGATTTCTCGTTAGTTCATCTTGCCGCAGTTAAAACAACGGTACATTTAACCGCTTCAAATACCGTACGCGAAACCAAAAATGGTATTTATACAATTCGCTGGCTTTTCAAATACGCTAAGCCTCTCTCTCTCTCCGTCTCGACTCGTAACCACGTTAGTGCCTAAATCTGCTATTATGTAAATAACATAATAGTATACTGGTACAATGTACCGAAAATCTTATAATATAAAAATAAATCGCCGAAATAGTTTGTAAATTCATAACTCGATGATAGATGAACCAATTTATTAATTACTAGCTGTTGCCCGCGACTCCGTTCGCGTGGACTTTCATATAAACTGTGACCCTCCCCTCCCTTATAATCCTCAAAAATTGTAGCCTATGTGTTATTCTGATGTATAAGCTATATTGTGGTAAAGTTTCATTCAAATCCATTCAGTAGTTTTCACGTGAAAGAGTAACAAACATCCATACATACAAACTTTCGCCTTTATAATAGTAAGGAGTAGGATTTTTTTGGACATTTCTTGAAGTACGATGATAAATTTTAGTACAGAAAAATAAGGTATAACGTTACAGTTAGAATTTAGCTACATCTTGAACAAAGGCATCGAGGGCCAGCCAATCTATACTAATATTATAAAGAAATAAAGTTTGTGTGTTTGTTAAATTGTAAGGGGTTATCTCGGGATCTACTGAACCGATTTTAAAAATTCTTTCACCAATAAAAAGCCATATTATTGCAGAGTGTCATAGGCTATATAAAAGAAGGATTGGTAACATCATGTCCGACGAAGTGGGCACGGGTCCGCTAGTTATTTATAAATATTAAATGGGACTTATAAAAAACTGTCATAGCTAGATTTCAGTACAAATCTTAAGTTATAAATAAGGGGTTAACGACCAAATACTCATACGCAAATCAAATTTAAATACACCTCAAGTCTAGTAATTTTGTCAGATTCGTATGGTGAAACGCGAATCGGACCGATTTTCGGACCGGAAATTCCTCCACAGACCCCAACAGATTCCATATTAAATTTCATATAAATATTTACTATCTAATAAAATCTATTACTATGTATTCCTAAATATGGCTACATAAATGAGGCTGGTTTACGGGAAACGTGAGTTTTTATAATAACCAGACAAGGTTATATCAATCGATAACAATGACACTTGAATAGGGTTTCTTGTAGGTCGGACTAGCAATTATAGCTCGTTTGTACTTAGTCGGTTTCAGTGGAGGTTTATGTTTATTTAAGGCCATGTTCATGTCCATGCTTAGACGAGAATACAAAACATACTCCATACTATAGAATAATAACACGTAGAACCATATTGACAACGAAAATTGAAGCCATTTCAAAGTAGACAATTTTGTCTAACTACATAGATCGTTTCCTAGTAGATTTAGATTTTTCCACATTTATAGGGTGAATTTGTTATAGTAGCAACATTATCGGGGCTTGTGTGCGTGTCATCGAGTATAAAAACGTGCTTTTTACACTTACATATATACAATTTTGGCTTCACTTAGGTACGGCGAACCGATTATAAAGTGAAGTTTAGTTAAGAAGAAGTTAGTCAAGAGATTAAGCTCCGATTTTTATTCCCATTGCATTTAATGGTAAGGATTTTTATGTGTCGTTATGTCATGTCGAAACAAGCAGGCTTTACCACATACCACAGTACACGAACCGGTTGATTTTATATTCAATTTGCTTAAATTGAAACATCTGCACACATATTTGCAAATATTCACAAGTAATTATTGAAGATTCATCTTAAATTGTTTATAGAAACATGCTTAGGAGCTTAAATAACTTGAAAGATGTCTCAACGATTTGTTTTTTTTTTATTTCTCAATCAGCCGTATCCGAGGTTTTGCTCGTTTAATTGAGGTTCCCATGTTATAACAAGGATTAAAACTATCCTATGAGTTAAGCTGGAGTCTAATCTACTTGTATGCCAAATTTCATCTAAATCTAATTAGTAGTTACACACACTTTCGCGTTTACAATATTACTTAGAACTTAGTTCGAATTAACATATTGATACATTCCTTCAGTTCAGTTCAACAGTTCTTCGAATTGAATCAATTTTCTTCAAGAACAAACTTCAATAGGTCATTCGTTCGTTCACTCTTCGAGATACGAATCGAAGGATCAGAGCCGTTCGCGGTCAACGCATTAGTGCATAGATTGCTTGCACTTGTTCTCATGAAACCCCATCTGGCGTTTCATTAACTTCACGTGGGAACTAGGAACTGAATTATTATTGCAGTTTTTCTAGCGGATACGCGACCTTCTAGAGTGTTTGTAGGAAATTGAGTTAGGTTTTTGTTGGTATTTAAATTCTATATAGCTTCTAGATAGCTTGTCGTTTTTGGAAGGACGCTACCTAATAATTGTTAAAACACGTACGTGCCTCTATTACTTTTTACGGTTGAATTTGATTTCATTTTATGTATTTTATTAATAAAAACGGAACGGAACGGAAGGCAACGGAAAATTTACTTTTTATTATGATGTACTTGAGTATAAAAAGAACTCAACAAAACTGAAAGGAACTACATCACAATAAATATTTTCCTAATTACGTATCAACGCTAAGTCAAATTAAAAATTCTAATTCTTTTACTATCTCTTCTCTTATCTTTTCCTCCTTTATCACTCGTTTAATCCTAATATTAATGATAATCACAAATTCCCAGATAGACAAATAACGATTTGCGTATGTATTTATAATACTAGCTTCCTTATTTATATTTGGGAAAGCCTTATACAGTAACCATGGACCTCAGAAAAACGTCGCCGTCGTATGTCCAAATTCAACCGACAAAAACCCTATTTTCCGACTTAACACTGCAAGGGCTTGGCACTCTTTCCAGAGTCCCGACCCTAGGTATACTAATCTATACACTCTATACGATAACCAGTCTTTCTTTCAATAAAATAACGGTCCTAATCGGTCAAGTATATTCAAAGCCAATAAAAAAGCAAACAAAAAAAAATCGTGCCTCTTTATAATATATACATATAAATTCTCGCAAGTTTACATATTAAGCCGACCACACCCATACAAATACTCTCACTGATAGAGGTGTTTGCACACACAAGGTCATGAGGACAGCGAATAGATAATAGTGCCCCACAATCGATATTTCACGTATGGGAATTAAGAATTACGCATGTGTGAAATGTCCTTCTGGCGTTATTAAAAAAAATGTTACAGCAAAATTGTATATTGAATTTCGGTTTTGGTTTTTCAAAGGAATAGGATATACCTGCTTGGTAATAGATAGGGGCGGTCTATAATTTATTTTGATTCACTTCACAACATCTGCTTTCGAGATTTTAAAAGTATGTATTATAATTAAATAATATAACCCATAGGAAAAGGTGTGCAGTCCAATTTCTTTTTTATTTTAACGTAATTATATCTTAACAGTAACACCGTATTATTTAATCATATTTACCTATATGTTAATATGAATAGAGGTCCGTAACAATTGAATTTATTTAAAAGAATATAATCAGTTAATTTACTGGTTTATGAACTTTTTAAAACAAAACATTTGTAATGTCATTTCATATAATTTAAATCCACGATAACTTAAGCGTATCAAATTAATTAACATTAAGTCCGATGGTAGTATTTTTGTACAATAATTATCAAATTTTGACCAGCACATACATAGATTACCTTCTAGAACTTGCAGTACCAAAAAAATCTTTATAATATACATTTTCAACGAAATTTAATAAACTATAACTTAGTGAAAAATTTTTCACAAAACATCTAATACAATATTGCAATCAAAACTGTTACATAATATATAATATATTTCATTAATCAGCAAGTATCAACAGATGCGAACACGATTTTGCATCTGTGTATGTTTTCAAACAATTTAAAAGACGCTAACACATAAGTTTACCGTCACCATTGAAAGTGACAAAATATCGTGAGTGACATCATCACTGCAAATTGTTAGGACACACTGACTTAGTGACGTCACTCTTATTTGACAAGGTTATGTCATAGTAAAAATTAGATTTAGTTGCATTTGATAAGTCTAGCCTTTAGCTAGAAGACTTTTTGATCTGCAAACTCTTCGAATCCTTGAACATGTACCCAAAGTCCGTTTTGGTTTGTGACAAGAATTTGATTTCCACAAAGAAATCACTTTTTTAAACTGAACGTTCCAGTAACGAATATATTGTTATCATAATCATATTAATACGAAAGGTTTTTAGAAATCTTAGTCGAAGAAAATTTCTTTTAACCTAGCAACATCGCAAATTTAAAAGATATGAAACACTTTAAAAACACTTATCACGATCATAAAATTCGCATAGATAGCCATAGAGTATAAAATACCTTTCCCAATTTCGTGCTGGTTTTTGTCGCTACATACCTACCTCACATTTGCCCCAGTTAATCTTCCGTAAATTACTACACGTGTGACAGTTTAAAATCCGCCATTCATCTTGACAATCCATTTAAAAGGAATTAACCTTAAAACATTCCGAGTTATCGTCCATTTACATTCTTTGAAACTGTGACGAAAATTACCTCTAATTAGTGATGATTTTCGATCTCGCAAACCGAAACTGTGGACAAATATTTGGGTAAAAAAGGGTCTAAGGGCACAAGGGATCAGTGTCGGAGGTCTAGTAAATAGAATGAGAAGGAAGCGGTTTTTTGTTGGAATTTGAATGGGGCGTCCGCGTCGGCTGGTCGGGCCAGGTAGACGCGATTTATTCTTATAAGTTGTAAGGGCTGATGTACACCCAACGAACTTGGGCTGAAGCGTGTATCAAGAGAGTTCTTTCTCCACCTTACAGGGTTATTTAAAGGCGTTTTAATCAGAGGATCAATAGATCACTTTAAAGAGACCGCAGTGACAAGCGAACGAACACGAATAGATGCTCTAAGCAACCGGGTCCACATTTTAGTATTGTAAACCAGCGAGTAAACATTATATAGAAACCTCGCGATTGCAGAAATAATGAAAGATTCTACGTCTGTTAAAAGTCGTAAAGTCTCATAGGAAATCAATGTGAGGTGGGGAGAGAATAATCACTGAGTATTCGTCCGTTCGGTGTAAATAGCCCTAAGATGTTATCAGAATGCAAACCTTACTATCACGCTGTTTGCGCAAATAGGACTATCTCGCCATTTGCACATGAGAACCACGAATAAATTTATAATATTTCGAACTTGTAAGTATTTTAGTTGTAAGGTTTAAACAGAAGTTGTAGATAAAGAGGAGCTTGCAAGAGAAGTAAAACATTAGGAAACTTTTTAAACAGAAAAAATGCAAGGATGCTCCAAGTCCTGGTTTAGATAAAAGTATTTTTGGTAGGCCAGCTAGGCTTCCATTCTGTAGACTGTAGAGAAAGTGTCTGCCAAAGCCTCTACCCTTAAAAGAAAGACAGAATAAAGTAAATATTTGAGAGTAAAGATAAGAAGTCCGACATGACTTGACTGGTATCTAAGGATTTTTCCGATCTCGAAAGGTTCAATTGTTTTTTAATGAATTAATACGAATAAAGCAAGTGAACGAAGCTGAAAAGCAGTAAATTTGGAATTTAATTTTCATGACTAACTCTGAATTCGCATGTATAACGGTCAAGGTCTATGCCTCACAAAAGGTATAATATAAATGAATATTGTTGGACAAACATTCAGTCTTGCATACGTTACCCCGGGTCAACCTAATTCGTATGCGCACCTTTTAAATATTTAAACGTCTGTCTGTCAAAACGAATATATTATTTTTTGTGTACCTTTTGTTCCGTTCTTTTCTATTCGTTTACGTGCTCAGAGTTAAACTGTTTTTTTACCGGAATGATATGGAAACTTGAATAAAACCACTGAATAGATGAATTTCCTATCTACTTTGTATACAAAAGCATTAGGTCAGGCTCTTCCTTGTTTAAAGATATTATATGATTCACAAGTTTGGTGGTTTGTCTATAGATTATTGTAGGTATCCTAATCTAACGAAAGGTATCGTTAGAACAATTTCCGATTAAAAAGTAACAACTTTCATTACATTTTATAAAACTAAGTCGTACATCACGTCTTGTCTAACTTATTGCATTCACAACTAAAAGATTACTGTATAATTTCTCATACTGTTTCTACCAACCGATAGAGTAATTCTATAGAATTTTTTAGGAATATATATGCAGACTATGAGCACAACTGAGGGTAGCTTATACATTCATAATCATGTGAATATATATGAGTTTCAAAACACGTCAAATTTTTAGACTAATAAAAATTTTGCTATCTGCAGTGATTTTAAACTTAAATCATCCTATCTTTGACCTGTGTTATGTTAATGAACTTTGACTGTTTGAACTTTGTTTTATCGGTCTTTGAACCTGCACGAGATGAGGTAAGAACGTTTAATGATGAATAAACTATACTTTCCGTACAAAATGATTTAGGTGATCTGTAGAAAGCGTCTTGAAATGTTTATGAAAGATTCTTATATGGTGTTTTAATGTATAATTTAATTTTTATTACGAATTTAATGAATTGAAGCCTTAAATGCTCCTATGCTAAAAAGTTAAAGTTAGTTTTATTTACTAAATCATCCATACTAATATTATAAATGCGAAAGTAACCCTGTCTGTCTGTCTGTTCTTATTGAAATTTGGTACACAGATGGTCTAGAGCCTGGGGAGGACATAGGCTACTTTTTAACTGGAAAAAAGGGTTATATGAAAGTCTACGCGGACGGATTCGCGGGCAACAGCTAGTTAATGCATATGTAAATAGTTTAATAGTAATAAAATTAGTAACAGACGATTTATGAGAACTATCAGACATCCATTAAGACATATTACTTCTTAAACGCAGCATTAACTAACAAGCCAATGAATCAAACAAATTTCAATCGCTTCAATCAGTCAATAAATAATTATTTATCGATTATAATCGATGCAATTGCAAATGCAGAAGCTCTACTCCGAACACAATCGTTGTCGATTTTTATTATTTTTGATATAGTTTTTGAGCAACTTCGAATTAATATAAAAACTTTTTTGTTTCTGTTTCGATAACATTCCGATAAACTGATGTGCGATCCGATACTTTATTATAGTATATTAAATCCCATAGCTGGGATAGCAGTATCAAAAATTTTCGATATCGACGACGATTGTATTCGGAGTAGCTACTCAGCCCGGTGCGGCCCTGGGCAAACAATCGATTGTAAAAGTATTCTGTTGGTATTTAATTCGATGTTCGTTGCGCGAATTCTAATCGATTTTTCTAAGGTTTCAGCGTTTAATTAGGTTATAAACTTCCTATTGGCACATTGTATTTTAAAAGAATATTAAATAAGATTTTAATGTTCTGAACTAAAGTTATTATACAACCAAAAATATTGTTCAGGATAGAAAGAAATATTGTTCAGTTTACAGCAGCCTTTCTAAATAAATTAACGTATAAAAATAAACCGACTTCAACCATAAATTAAATTAAGTTCGCACAAGGTTTATTTAGTATATAGAAATTATTAATTAATAAGTAGAAATATCATTAGAAATTTTCAAAATTCAACAAACGTCATTTTAACCGACTTCAAAAAAGGTGGTTTCTCAATGCGACACTATATATATGCATTTTTTTATGTTTGTTCGGGCATATCTTCGCCGTCTGTGGACCGATTTTGATAAGATATTTCATTATATTTTTATTTATTTATTTTTTTATTATATTTTTAAGATACTTTTGAAAGTTACATAAGTTTATATTTTTTTGTAGCGGACTTTACACCAAGGACTAGTTTACAATATGTAAATCTATATAGAAAGGTAAAAAAACATTGAAACACCGACAGCGAATATATAATCTTCATTACAAGCTCTAGTGGCAATAAGGCTAAGCCGCAAACGAGATGAAATAAGATGGAAGTATAAACCCTGGCTTCGCGGTATGACTAATTGGATATTAGCAATTACCTTAATGTACTGAGATTTTAAGCTTCATGTATTGAAGGAAAAGTGGGGATATTCGTCTGTTAAGACATAATAAATAATAAATATTTTTAGGACATTTATACACAGCGCCATCTAGATAACGGAATAAATTACATATACATACTTTTCTTTTGTAAATCTATACTAATATATAAAGCTGAAGAGTTTGTTTGTTTGTTTGTTTGTTTGAACGCGCTAATCTCAGGATCTACTGGTTCGAATTGAAAAATTCTTTTTTTATTGAATTGACTATTTATCGAGGAAGGCTTTAGGCTATATAACATCACGCTGCGACTAATAGGAGCGAAGATATAATGGAAAATATGGAAAAAACGGGGAGAATTATTCATCTTTGAGGGCTTCCTTTGCGTGCGCTGCGAAAACGTTTCAAGATACAAAAATAATATGTATGAAAGAATTATTCCTCTTTAAATGATCTAAAAAAAAGTCCGCGACAGTATATGTCTATCTTCTAAGATTGACTCACTATACCTTAATAATAGAAATAGATCCGACGGGGACGAAGTTCCGAGCAACAGCTAGTACTTACATACAATACAAAGCCACACCCAGACCCCAGAAAAAAAAAATACAAATGTAAAATAACAAATATATTTTTCCGGTGTGCTGATCGAACCCACGACCCTTCGCGCAGAAAGCAGTTGTGCTACCACTGCGCCAAGCGGTAGCCTCGATAATTTCCACTTATCAATATTTGCTAGGCTAGGTACGCGAATGTGTTACTGACTTTTTAAATGGGGAGAGGAAGGAATATCGGAATAGTTATCACGAAACGTACTAACGTGTCTAAAGAATAAAATGATTTGACGCCAGTTTTGTTTTTGTGGTACCAATTTTGGTCAAAAGAATATTATAATACTAGACGTGCCCCATGGTTTCACTCGCGTAATTTCCGTTCCCACTAATGCCGGAATAAGTACCAACATATATGCTGGTCCATAGTTTATTTTACAGTCTCCCTACATGCCAAATAACAGCCAAATTCCTTCAGTAGTTTTTGCGTAAAAGATTAACAAACATCGAAACATCGATACTTAAAAACTTCCACTTCATAATATTAGTAAAATCTACACGTGTTTACGAATTATTTTATAAGTTAATACGTAATTACATAACCCTTTTACTGCAAATACCTATGATATAATAACAGATAAGGTACCTAATGGTTTAAACATTAAAAACACGAGTTTATCAATAAATATTTACCAGATCTGTAAATACTCTTGAAAGAGCTGTATCGTAGTGTATTAATGGAAAATATTTACACAGTGTTGCCCTTCTAAAGAAACAATGAGTAACAATGATATTATATAATAGATATGTTACACCCGTACAAATCAACCGAAGTGTTCCGCACAGCAGCATATACAAGTCAAAACACAGAACAAAGTTAAATGATCAAACCAACAAGCGAAAAAGAGATAGTTTTGTCAGTTGCGCGTGAATGCACCGGCAACCAATCACCTAAAGGTAAGACGTCCTAATTAGGACGTTTTTTCGCCTTCCAAATTTTCCACTTATAACAACATCTATTTAATATTATATCATCGATGAGTAAGGTTAAGAAATCTCTTATATACACGTTGCAGTTAGCAAATAATCGTGACCTTCCAAATGTTACCGATATATATGTCGCAGGCGGATTGTATAATCCGATGTATTATATTACGACTAGCCGTTTTACAAAACAGGGCCGTTTTGCAAAGCGGCGGTTCAACGATTAGCCGTATTGAATGCGAATAAGTAAAAAACCCCCTAAATGTATTTGTCGCCATATGTTAGTTTTTTAATATATTAGGTTAGGTTAGGTTAGTTATTTATCATTATAAAAAAAACTTATTTACTCATCTTTAATAAAAATGAAGCTGAGTAATCAAGTTCTTTTAATAATGATACAAAAACTATGGCAATGATACAAATATAATAAGAATATAAGAATTTATAATGATACAAAAACTACGCAAGACAATACGGCTAAACGTTGAACCGCCGCTTTGCAAAACGGCCCTGTTTTGTAAAACGGCTAGCCGTAATGTAATACGGCGGATTATACAATCCGCCTGCGACATATATATATAAATTTTATCTTTCGTGTTTTATTTGCAGTATGCGAGCGAAACTTGTATTAAGTCTTTACGTTTGAACGGCTGCCAAAAGAATGATTATATGCGATTCTTTTAGCGAACATGCAGATTTTTGTTTTCCGTAAAAGAAGTATGAACAGGCCGACATGTTTTTCTATATGCATTTTTTTGTATGAGCTATCAGCTGATGGTAATAAGTGGCCTTTTCAAATACTTTTTTTCTTGGCTTTTCGAAGTGTTTATAGTATCAAGAGTGTGTTGACGGCTTTTCGAAGTTTTTGGTTTAATGGTTCTGTTGACATATAATTAATGAATGTCGAATTCTTATTCAAAGAAAGACAGACTGGGTATTTTTAAGAAAATGCGTATTCATAACTGAACTAACATGTTAAGTTAGTGACATAATAATAAAATATATATAGGAAATGAAACCACATATTAAAAGGCACATATAAAGCCAAAAACTACTACATCGATTAAGATAAAGTTTTGCATACTGGTAGATAGAACCTATTACACAGGATACTATCATCTCGGTATTACTACGGGAACGGAAAATACACGCGTAAAAACGGGAGACACGTACTATATTCTACGTAGGTAACCTATAATAGAATTTGTATAAGCCATGTTTAGGAATGCAAGCGAGCAAGACCACCCGTTATACGCCCAGCTTCAAGGAACTGATGTTACACCCAAATATGGCTGGATTTATATTACAATACTAACTCCGTAATATCTCAGATCGTATGCGCAGAATATATTACAGATACTCTCTTATGAACGTAAGATATACTTAATTATTTAATACTAGCCACTCCGCTCGGTTTTGTTCACGCATTTCTGCATGTATTATACATAATACTTGTATTAATAAAATAAAAAATAAAAATAAAAAAAATAATTAAAAAAATAATAAACTTCCTCTTGAATCACTCTATCTGATAAAAAAACCGCATGAAAAGCGGTCGCGTAGTTTTAAAGATTTAAGCATTCATAGAGACAGACAGAAAGCAACTTAGTTTTATTCTATGTATAATATTATAATCGTATAGTATGTAAGTGTTTAACTCATTCAAACAAAATAAATTTAGTTGAAGTTTGGCATACAATAAGACATGTTTTTTTAAGCAGAAGCCTGGAAAATATCTTTTTCAAGTGACAAGGTCGCTATTACATGTTCTCGAAAATAATTGATATTAGTAGGAATAGAGCGACGTATAAATAAATAAATATGTAAATAGATACAAAAAATTATTAATTATTTTGCAAATATACGACTTTTTATAAGTTAGCAATGCGGTTAATTGTCATTTAATGACCTATAATCCAATTATCTTAGTTACGGTTAAAATGGTTATTAGCTAAGATATTTATCTTTTTAATAGAAAAGGTGATAATTACTCTAGTAGGTTGAATCCACTAGTCTACTTTTTACCTTGGAACTAGAGGAAAAATACTCAATCTTTCTTTCGTTTCTTCTCGGGTTCGTGATATGATTGCCAAAAGTCCACATCCTCTCGGTTAAGAGTAAAAATGTAATGAAATTCACTATTGCCGAGTGGTAAGTCTTATTATATGATGGTGGGCAATTAAGCAGGTTAGTCAACATTAGTGCAGTGAACTCGGTATGCCTCCAACCGAACGAGATGGAAGCAAATCGTCGGGAAAACTACCCTCCACAAAGCTCACGACCCAAGTACCACCGATTCCATGTACCACGTCAGTGCAACCACAACCACTCTGATAAGAGTACCCGACTAAGAAGAAGAATTTAGCAGGACGTCAGCCTAATGGTAAGACACCACCCATGAAGTCTCAAAGCTAAGTACCTTACTGCGTTGTCTATCTTTAAAATGGTGAAACATTTTTTGACCAAAGAGAATAAGACTTAGGTTTCAGATTACGAAACGAAATGCAATCACATCTCTTTTGATATGCCCCTACTTGACGCTGATTTTCTGTAGGAGGTTGGGTTAAGTCCCTTTGCGGAAGAGTCCGGCAGAGCACCCATGACCCCGTCACGCGCGAAACAGTGGAACACCGCGGGGTTTTAGTCGGTTTGAGTCCGACATAACCTACTTTCTCAACCCCAGGATCGTAGGCATGCGTGAGCATTTCCCCACGAAAAAAAAAGTCCCTTAGAATTAGTGAAATTCTGAAAGCCCGTACGTTTACGACTGCAGCATATAAAGCCGATATTTATTAGGGCTATCAAAAGCGAGTTATAATCTCGTGGTTTATGACTCCATTTCCTGATAGAAAGTCTGGATCCAGCCACAGGCCGCAGTGCTAGAAATTCCGTGGGTGTATCAGATTAGCGAAATTGTATCTCCCGGTGCTCGAGTCTCTTTACTGTGCCTAGTTATCTGTAAACTTTCATTCAAATTTAGCTTTGAAAATTGATACCAATTGATTGATTTCTTTTTGGTAGCTAGTAGTTGTAGCAGTTATAAGAAGTAAAAATATTTGTGATCATTAAGAACAAATAGTTTGATAGAAAATGCACGAAATTTTAAAATTAAATCTTTGTTCAAAATATTGTATTCAAAATATAATATTTAATTTCACAGCATACAATATTGGTGATTTGGTGCGTTATTTTAGTTAGCATCATGCTTTGGCTATGAGCAGTTGCGAAAAATACGAAATGACTATTTTTATGTAAGCAGGTTTTCTTAAATCATTACATAGTATAAAACAAAATCGCTTTCTTCTGTCTGTTCCTATATATGCTTAAATCTTAAAAACTACACAATCGATTTTCATGCGGTTTTATCAGATAGAGTGATTCTAGAGGAAGGTTTATTTGTATAATAAATGCGGGTAAAACCGGGCAGTGCTTGTGTCTTTTCGTAATTCCTTTATTAAGTAAATACGTGTTTATAAGTATTTAAAGCAAAGCTTAGAAATCTTAGTAAACGATCTAGTAACAAACACAGGTCAGTTGTGTTTGTACAAATAAGTCTTAACGGTAGATGGCACACGACATATTGTGCAGCTTAGCTGTAACATAGCTCTTTGTTGCTTGCTTAAAGGTACTGTTGTGCCAAGTAAATAAAACCCTCTTTTGCAATAGGTCATTAGGTCTTTATATAAATTAATATTTGACTAATTACAAATCTTCAAGTATTACTGTAGCAGTTAAATTATTTTTGCTTAGCTTCATCTTCGTCTCAAAAAGCAAATAAACTGAATATTCAGAACAAAATTGTAATAGAATAAAAGACAGAATAATATTTTAAAAACTGGTACTGCCTTTTGCACTATCAGCTGTGGGTTCTATCCTTGCACTGAAAAAGTATATTAATTATAATTATCTGGGGTCTTGCCTATAATATGTATGTACTAACAAAATAATTGTCTATGTTCTTTATCTAGTTGCTATCATACAAGCTCTGTTTTGTCCCATGACTAGATGGCGCTGTGTTAAAGTGAGTAACTTGAAGTATTTTTTTATTTAATGGCACTAAAAACAATTAAACACATTACCGTCATAGTCAAAAAGCTAATTGCTTGCTTAAATGGACAAAAACTTATACTATTAATCATTTCGTATTGTCTTGAAGCTGGAAGCTGTTTTTGTTTAACTAAGTATCGGATTTGTTTAAAATTTACTTTGTTTTAAGCGTCATTAGTAGGAAACATTGTTTTTGCAAGCATCGCGTCGACGCGAATAACTTTAATACATTTTTAACAATTTTAATCTTTATAGTCTTCATACTAAGGGATCCGAGATTAATGTAATTTTTTATTTAAATGTTTTCTGCACTTAAATACTTGGTATACATTATGTGACATACGACAGAATACTGAATTTAAGAAAGTACGTTTAATTAAGTAAGGTTAATGATTTAACAGATTTGTATGAAAGAAAGAAAGAAACATTTATTATATTATATATTTTATTGAAAACTGCCAAAGTTAATTAAATT
>JADANM010006098.1:9182704-9195873 GCA_026213755.1 Eurema hecabe
TCTAGAATTTCTTCCTATAAACTCTAGTTTCTTGGCTAGACTTGTGACCTGTAACATTCTAATTATTGTGAAATTCTTTCCAAAAGCTTTCACAAGATGGGTTATCTTACTGACTCCGGTGTATAGCGGGATGGTGAAACACCGAAGACTTTTGTTCGTCCAAATTCGTGGCCCTCAGGATATATTATCCCCAGGAATAGAGGTGATCGCGAGCATTCCTTCCAAATGTCCATACAGTTACGAGTATTAAGTCTTTAATATATGTCGCAGAGAGTGACGTCGTAGTTGTCGTAATGTTGCCGAATTAATGATTATTTGCTTCATGTCTCTTTCTTAGGTTCTTAATAAGTAAAACTTCAGAGTATCAGAATATCGGTGTATAATCTGCTTGAATACAAATTATCCAATGTCATTATTTTCACAATGCTGACATTTTTTATAGCAGCTGACAAATGTCTCACAATTCTTTTAAGTTTTAATTTAAATATACTTAATAAATAATAAATCAAGGAGGTTCCTAATTAACTAATATTACAATAGTTTTCACTAAATTAATTATTCTTTTCGTCCATCTGCTTTGATATGTATTTTTAGTAAGATTTCCAGTAAACTGATACTATCCGCTGATAAATATGAGTTGACACTTGAAATGCTGAAGGTTACCGCGAGACGACGTGTTGATCCGAACCTCGCTTCAATGTCATTTAATGTTATTAACTGTAAGGGTCAATGTTGTTTATAATGATAAGAGTCGTGCATTCGAGTCCCATATTACGTAACATTAGTTTATTTATAAGGATACTTGCAAAGAATACGTCTTAAAACGCATAGACTTATGAAAGTCCCTTAATAAGTCAGGTGTAAGTGAAGCCAAAATTGTTTTTATGAGGAACTAGCTGCCCCAAAGCGATTTCGTTCACTCTGTACCTATTCTACCCGATTTTATACCCTGAACCTTCCTTTTTTCTTAATAAAAACCATCCTTGTTAATAGACGAATATTCTAAAAAAAGAATTATGTCAATCGGTTCAGCTGTTATCGGGTTATGCGCTTACCAACATATTTTGCGATTTATTTTTATATAATAGATAGAAAAAGCACGTTCTTATACTTGATGAAACGTACACAAGATCCCCGATAATGTCAAAAATCTAGGAAAAGTCTATGAAAGTAGACAAAATTGACTACTTCGAAATGGCTTCACTTTGCGTACTCATATTGTTGTTGTTACTTTTTTATTATAATGAGAGCCTTATGAGAGTCCGAAAATAAGTCTGCTATAAGTGAAGCCAAAACTGTTTTTATTTGTAATAAAAAACACGTTCTTATATTCATTCTTAATGTTGTTACTATAAAAAATTTTCACTGTTAATGTAAAAATAATAAAATCTAGGACAATTCTATAAGTAGTAAGTAGACAGAATTGACTACTACGAAATGGCTTCACTTTGCGTACTCGTTTCGTGTTTTTAGCTTATATTATTTTCTATAATAATAAATTGATCAAATATTTTTGTTTAAGAATAAAACATCCAAATCTTTTATCAGCATCCACAAATTGTTACCATTCACATACAAAAACACGTGAAATTAAGAAGAATACATCTTAATCTTTTAAAATGTTTTAAATAGTTTTTGTAGTTGCCGACATCCGCAGATTTATTGTCGTATCTACTCGTTTCCTTTGAAAGCTATCACGCGTGTTTAATATTGATTAAAGGTTTTTAGTTTGGGAGCTTTTTGTGTTCCTTTTGTTAACGTATCGTGAAATAGACTTATCTGTTATAATATAAAAAAATGTACATAAAAAATAATATTTATAAAAATCGCAATAATGTGTATTTATAAATACATCGTCTTTTAATTTTAGAGTGACTGAATATTATTTTAAAACTATTAACTTTACAATATGTACGTATCTTGATGCTTAATAAGGAATATTATTATTAATATATAGGTTGTAAGCTAGTTTTTGAGCCAGTCTTTGTTTAATATATGTGTTTTTTATTATATATAGTCTATATAAAATAAAGCATGTTTTTTTTTAATGATCGAAAAAAATCAACATACATAATATTTGTATCATCTAAGATTGAATTAAGATATAACCTTGTTCGCGCAAAACGTTAAAGTTAAATTTATTTACGCCTAAGTTCTTTAAAATATGTATATATATTATTTATATTATGATATACCTTCTTAATTGTTATTCTTTATTTATTACTATAAACAAATCGACGGAGTCGCATGCCATAGCTAGTTCTATAAAAAAGAACTTGCAAATATTTTTAATGTATAAAAATCAAACAATGCTTATTTAAATGATAGAGATATTTTGTTATTAAGAGTAATAAATAAAACCTCTTTTGTTTAACTACGTTATTAATCGTTGAAGTAAATTAAAATGTGTTTCGGATATTTTTTGTAATCACAGACCGGCTGGTTTTATCAGAAGTTCAAGGCTTACTTCATATCATTCGTCTTAAATAGCAATATTTAACGTCATACAAAAAAATTACATGCCTACTAAATTTAAGTTTTTTTTTTATCATTCGTTATATTCATGCAAAGAATGGCTAAGAGTGACCGCCACTTGTACTGTAAAGTTCCGTAGCTTTATATATATTATTGAGTGTTTTAAATAAAAACATTTTAAAGAATAAAAGTTTACTCAATGTGTAGTGTACTGAAGTATAACTGGTAAGATGGCATTCGACTGTCGACAGCCGCAGTGTGCGGACGTGCCTAAATGTACAAGGTATTTAGTATTGCTTATTTGAGTTTGCGTGCATTTTACACAATAAATATACCAGCCATAACAATGATTTAGTTGTTATGGTTTAATAGTTAAAATAATTTTACGAAAACAACAATACAATATTTAAATAACATTATACCCGAAATAAATATGTTTATTTATGTACTAGCTGACCCGTGCTTTTTTGGGCAAAAATTTAATAACCCTTTTTTAATTTGAAAGAATTTTTAAAATCGGTTCAGTAGATCCCGAGATTACCCCTTACAATTTAACAAACACACAAACTTTACTTCTTTATAATATTACTATAGATTGGTTTTATCTAAAAACATATCTTCTTCAAGGTAAAAACAAATTTACGCACCCACCTAGTTCAATAATATAATAATAAACTCGTTAATCTAGTTTCACAGTACAACATAACTAATGCCATATCGAGCTGGTTTAATTGAATATTATGTCCTAAACATCATAGTTAACATGACCGTATTAGCAGCGTAGCTCTTACTATGATGCCTGAACTTATTAGCAGCATATTGAAGTAAAATTGAAATGACTGATAACTCAAAGTGGGGAGCGTCGGTGTAGTGCACCCCTGCCCGGAGTTGGGCTTTATAGCAAAGTTCCGGGTAGCACTGCATTGGCTATGGGCTGGCGTTTCTCTTACCATCAAGAGTGCGTCCAGCTCGTTTCCCTTCTTCATAATATAAAAAAATAAAAAAATTAAAATTATATGACGTTCAAATGACGTCACTTTACAGTCTTACAATCTTAACATACACATTGTAAAGGGAAAATGATTGTTGGCTATAATATTTACATGGCCGAAAAATATGAAGGTCTTCTCGTTTTGCACCCAATTATTTTACTACTGTATATATCTTAAATGTGATGGAAAGCCTCTCAATCAAGAAGATGATCTCAAAGAAGAAGTTCAAATCGTATTAAATAATGTCATCGTAACTTTGGAAAATTGCTATTCCCCTGTTTTTTGTGGAATTAGATTGGCCAGCTCACCCGGTTTACTTTCCTTCTACAAAAAGCCTGCATCAATAACGGCATCTCATAAGAAAGACGTTTCGTTCGGCATTTTTCTCCTGCTTATGCCATCCTTTAATCCCTGTAAAACACCCGTAAACTTAATCGTGAGCCACTTAACTTTATGATTCCTCATCGGTGGAGGCAGTAACATGCTATTAGGCGAAAATCTTACTAATCTTAAACTTAGTATACCAAATAATTCTAGCTCCAGAAACCCATAGTAAGGGCTAGAACATTGTTCAGTTTCACCTGTAATAAGCGTTAGAAAGTCGCATGTCACAGATGTGCTAACTGCTAACCGTCCCGGATCGCGGAGAACGAAAGTTAATCCCATAATTGGCGACGCTGACGTTAATTAGTGAATGTTTACGGCAACTGGCGGATCAAAGGGGCCGCGTGACAACTGGGTATACGAGTATACCTTGTGATCAAATGATTGTTCTATACAGTAGATATATTTTATATAGTAGATGTAATTACATCTTCACATAGTGAATTTGTTAGAGTAACATTAAATATATTATCTTATCAGACAGTCTGGGATTTTGGGTACTTTAGACTTTTATTGATATAATTAGGTCACAATGTACCTATCCTATAAGATATCTTATACCAAACATTTTTTCTTACTTCAAGGAAAATTCTTAGAAAGATTGAAGGAAATGAATCGCCAAATATGTTGCTGAATGCGTACCTCGAAAACAGCTGAATAATATTCCTTAAAGTAAAAGGGAAAATGGTAGATGTAGGTTATTAGATAACACTGGTGGGGTTTTTGTTGGTAGAAGTCCGACATAACCCATGATCGAGTCCATGAGCATACATTTGTATATAAAGGTTAGTTACAATTTTTAAATATATTTATCCACACTTTGTTACATGTTATATTGTACATACTTAAAATTAGTTTTGATATAATATAAGTAACAGGCGACCTTATCACTTAAGAGTGATCTCTTCCAGGAAACCCATATTTAGTAGGGAGTAAAAATAAAATAACAAAAGTAAATCATACGTAGTAATATAGTAGTAATATAGTAAAATAAGACCAAAATACAATGTCAGATTGTAAGAGTCTTATGACATCGAGCTATAAATACCTTTTTATGTTGAATCTATTACCCTTATAGTAATTGAGATCTAATCTTATCTCAACGCGAACCATTCGAGCACCAATTTAGTAATAATAGATAGGAAGTCTACACCAAATTATTTAATTAAACATTAAGTTATCGTGGGACCCGCACCACAACAATGTTTTTTTGATTCTACTTGTACTTGCGCGCCGCGCCGTCCCCTCGATACCTTATTTTTGACTTCTGCGCAGGTTTCGTTCGGCGCTAAAGATTCGTGACGCGACCTGTACTGTTTCTTATTGCTATGGTTGCCTGACAGATATCACTTTCTAGTGATAAGGTTGTTCAATAATCAAATTGTCAAAATTGAACCCTGTTGACTTTTAGTTCTTTATCTATATTAGGTGTAAGCTCATAGGTATAAGCTCATAGGCTCATAGGCAGCCTAACAGCTAATTAACAATATCTTACAGGCAGCCATGACGATGTGAAAAATTTATTACGAGACAGATTGTACGATAAGCATTTCTGAAAACTTATTTAATACGTTAGTAAGTTTTAATTAATCATCAATTTATTTTGAAAAAATAATCTCGGAAATTCTTTTAATTGTTCCATAAGTTCGTTATCTTCTAAGACACATGCTATAGGAACAGAAAAAAAATGTTCTTCCTCGCTTTTAATTGAATTATCAACAAATCCTTAACTCACCAGTGTTACGATACAATCAGGGTCACATCTCTAAAGAATTGATGGAACTCAGCCAATTGCTATCAATGGTGAGGTCCAATACGACTTGACCTTGATCTTGTATGACAATAACTTTCGATACAATGAAGACGAAAATAGTATTATTTTACATAACTATGACGTCATAGTTTAGTCAGAAACTTTAGGTGTTCATGGGTATTTTTTATATTTTGATTAATATTTTAATAAGTTATATTTTTTACTAAGTGTCTATCGCCACCAATGAACAAATGCAAATGGCCTCAAACTAGCGTAGTGAGCTTTGCTTTTAGGAAGATACTAGAAGCCTCTGATTTTTAATTAAAATAATCTTAAAAATTATACATATATGGGAATACCAGGTCTCTAAGTTATTAAATCTAATCTAAATTCTCATAGTTGATACAAAGTTACATCAACGCAAGTTTTCATTCAGATTTAGATTGTATAGTTTTGACAATACATCTATTTCGAGCGATGTCTGTAAGGATGCACTCAAGGATCGCTAATTGTGTCCTGACTCCTGCCGCAAGGTCAGGCTAACTGTATAATACGAAGATTGCTGTGATGCGGGTTGGACGGTGCGAGCAACAGTTGCGAATCTATTATATTCATTCATTCAATCTTAGTAGGGCCAACCAACATGTGAGCTACCCGATGAAAAGTCGTCATCGCCACCCTTAATCACTCGTGGAGCTTAATGGTTCTGGGACAAAGTTTAACTATGCTAAATAAAAATACGATTTCTTCTTAAAGCACTCCAAGTAGTATTGCTTCGGAAATACCTGAGAGAGCTGATGCCACAAGGATTTTTAAGTGCAGTGTGGTTGACTGCCAGCTATCAAGGTGATGCGGATGGTATCTCAAATATGACATACAGTGCAGAATGGAATTCATATTTGAATATCTATCTGTCTACCAATCATGTTATAATCTTTTAAAATGGAGATCCAGGAAATCTGTTTTATGCCATAAGCAGGCAATTTTAGGGTGTCAGACAGTATTATAAATTTCTAATTGAGTATTTTTAACTACTGATAATTAATGCGGAAATCTATTAAACCGAATTAGAAAAAAGCCGATGTCAAAAAATAATATGGAAACGTTGAGGGAAAACAATTCTATTTCATTTTTGCTGAAAATTTTTGAACAAGAAGGAGGTATAGGCTGCTAACCCTTTTAAAATCCTGTCAAAATTTCAATGGATCGCTATTTATATTTAAAATTTCCTTTATAAAACATTGCTTCACGTTCTGACGGTACCATTTATGCAAGACGGTCTGTATTTCGGTTCGTATGAAGATTGATAACCACCCCGGATTATTTGGTGACGTTGCACCAAACCAGGATATCCTTATTCAAACCCTGAAGTCAGTGTCAAGGTTCTTATTTGGCAATGTTGCAGAATACTGATTGTATTGTAATAAAGATCTATTTATAATATAATTTATAACATAAAAAATAATCGCCAAATGTGTTGCTAGGTTCATATCTTGCTAATAACTGAACCGATTTCCATAATGCTGTTAAAATATTCCTTGAAGTAAGAGTAAGGTTTGTAAACAGAGAAATAAGGGTAGGTATATATGTAAAGTTATAGGTAGGATAGGTACAGAGTCATCGAAGTCGCGACACTTCAGATAGTAAGTAGTATAGAGAAACTTCATTTCTACTGAAATGCAACAACCGATTAATAGTGATTTTGTCAATCAAAGTTGGGTGAATAGGCTCCTAAGCAGTCATGATCAAGGCCGCTTATTTATCATAAAAACGTCGGGCAACCCACCCATCAAATCGCAAGTTTAGCATCAGCATCTATTAATTATTAAACTACAAAGAATTGTAAGCAAATGGCTAAAGCTAGCCAATTCTTTCTTTAAGGCACGCCGCAAATCTCTTTACATAATATCGGTGTTGCTAGTTATACAACCACTTTACGCTGACAAATGTTTTCAACGATCAGCCGGTCATTACCATAAGCCGGTTAGAAATTTGCATAATGCCGCCTATCTGCAGCGGGCCTAAACATCGACCGACGTTCCTCCAGGCCATAGCAAAACGCTTCGAGTTAAGCGGTAATTACCAGCATCGTTAAACAACTTTGTTCTACGCCGGTACTAGCGGAATTAAAGAAAACAATTGTATGCATAAGTAAGTTTGTTTTACTAATAGTTGCAGATCTTTCTGAGGAATATACTGGTTGGATATTGGTTATTTGCTGTATTGATATACACGGGCACAATTCCACTGCTCAAATCTAAACCCGCAACACCAGTAAAACATACTTCAAATTACCTTTATGAATGTCATTGCAGATGGTATTCAATGGATTCCGTGTATGCGAAAAATATTGGTGTTTAATAAGTTCAAAACAGTTTCGTTAAATGTCCCTATTAAATAAAAAGCTCCTATACGATATTAAATCGTATCTTAATATCTTAAAAAGCCGATTTTTAGCACCTTTTGAGTGCGAGTCTGCCTGATTCTATCTTTGGAGTCTATTAACATAAATTGATTTTGGCCTTTAAAAAACCAATAGTGTATATTAAGAATTTCTGCAAAGAGGTTTACAATTAATACACGGACACATTCAATGTAGACCAGCCTTAGGACATAGCAGTAACGGTTGTATAGAATTAGATATTGACCCAGAGAGATATTAGCTACGGGTCTGCGGGTCAGGCGTACGGTTTATAATTGTTCTCAATGTGTAATCTTGTAACGAGAACAGTTTAATAGTCGGTTCGTTATAGGTCCTATTAACCTTAGCAATAGGAAGTTTTAAATCAATGTTTTTATTTAATGAGAGGTTATATACCTCTCGATTAAGAGTACCTACATTAATGTGAAATGTTTTAGTCTTTCTTTGTTTGTAGTGTCGAAATCACTGTTTATTATATTTTATAATGATGTTATATTTTAGTTAGGTTAGTTACGTATTTGTAAGAACTTCTGATATTTTGTAAAATATGTATCTATAAAGTCTTTTGTAGAAAGGTATAAGAGAAATTGCTGATCTTAATAATATTATTTTTTTTTGTTTTGATTAAGAATCTTTGTTCGGAACTTTTTCTACATGAAATGCTTTGTTTTGCGATGGTGAAGAGATCAAATTGGTATCAAATTTTATAAAATCGTTTTATACTTTTGCATTAGGTGATAATAATATTAGTATAAATTAGCAATATTAAGAAAAAATCGATGGAGATTAATACTCGTAAATGGCGCTTATGATATTATAAAGGTTTATATAAAATAGTTATTTTTAAACGATGTCAGGCTTGGCAGGTTTCACGTTACGTCGCAACAGCTGATTATGTGAGCGGTAGTCTTATTAACCGGCCGGATTATGTACGTCATTTCGGCAATTCCAGACAGGTAGAATTAAGAATAATCCGTATAACCTTCGCAATAAGTAACGGTTATAATCAAAATATATCTTCGTCTCTTTTTCTCTATTTTTATTAAGTTTCGACTTTGTTTAATTATAAATTGACTTTCGATGTGTGCGTGATGTACTAAATGTTTCTTTTTCTTTCTGTGTGTTACCTTCTATCACAGAACGCACAATGACATTGATTCTGTATGTACGGTCAAATGGAGTACCATCCTTCTTTTTTTAAATCGATTAAAATATATAAAGAGGATATTTTCTATGGCTGTCATGATATTTGCCATGAAGGTCCTTAAACTTTAAAAGATATTGAATTATGCAGATTTTTTGGTACAAGACAGAGTGGGCCTATTAAATACAGTATTATGAAAATATTTAATATTATTTAAGGGCTAATTTAAAAATATATTTTTATTATTTATAAAATAAACTATTTAATAACCACGCAATATGTATTCAAATGTAAGTAATGTTTTTTGTTTAAACAAACTAAAAAACAAATAAATCTCTACTTTGTATAGCGTTATAAAGATATCGCTACCAGGCGAGCAGCAATTAATGTGGGTCACATTGCATGTCAATGTCCGCTATTTATTACTTCGGCTTTGAGAGTAATGTGGTTTGTATGAAAATAATAAATCAATGCAGTTTCATTTTGCTTTTATCTCGACCCTGTGTCTGTATTATCGAATCTTCTAGAACGTTTTTATATGTTAGCAAATAGTTTGTTTGTATTACAAATAGATACGATTATCATACATAGTATCTATACTAATATTATAAAGCTGAAGAGTTTGTTTGTTTGTTTGAACGCGCTAATCTCAGGATCTGCCGGTTTGAATTGAAAATCTATTTTTTTATTAAAAAGAGCATTTATCGAAGAAGGCTTAAGGCTACATAACATCACGCTGCGACTAATGGGAGTGAAGAAATAATGGCAAAAGAAATCGACGGGGACGAAGTCGCGGAGCAACGGCTAGTTCAGTATAAAACAGAGTTCCTATGTACATTAAAATCTTTAAAAAGAGTGATTCCAGAGGAATGTTTATGTATTAGTACATGCATAATTGCGTAAAACTTCATATAATTTTCAAAATCAAATTAGTTATTACCTCCGACAGTCAAAGCCTAGAAACTTTTTCCATATATATAATACTAGCTGTTGCTCGCGACTTCGTCCCCGTTGATTTGTTTATCCATTATTTCTTCGCTCCTATTTGTCGCAGCGTGATGTTATGTAGCCTAAAGCCTTCCTCGATAAATGGTCAATTCAATAAAAAAAGAATTTATCAATCCTAACCAGTAGATCCTGAGATTAGCGCGTTCAAACAAACAAACTCTTCAGCTTTATATATTAGTATATAGATTAGTACAAATAAAGTGAAAAAAATGAAAAAGTGATTACCTATAAGCTATATTCGATCTTAAATAAAACATTAAACTGATCTAAATTTTCAGTCAACGTCATTCGAACAGCAGTCTTTATTCTATACAAAGCAATATTGTTGATTCTTACATGACAGACCACAGATAAAAACAAAATTGAAGTATCGGTTCTCAATACCGATTCAGTTATTGTACCGGTAAAAACGAGCGAATTTTAATGGAAAGTAGGCCTTAGATCGACCAGACGTCGACTAGACAATTGCAAATCATTTCTAAACACCGCTGCGGTAATAACGCTAAAAGTTATATCCATTGTTGGTTTTGTTAAACTATTAAAATTTATTACAGTACTTTAGAAGCAATGTATACTAAAAAAATATGATCGGCTTAAATTAATATTGTATTGATTGCTTTTTTTATTCAAAGTAAAAAGTAAACGTTCTAGCCTAGTGTGTCTTAATCTAACTTGAAAAGTGTAATTTTCGAACATAAAATACTGTGTATGCGCAGTTATTCATCGTTTGGCATAGATTTAAAATGATCGTTAATATAAGGTATGGTTATAAATGTTTAGAATGACCTTAATCTTTCGATAAGATTGCACTGTTATACGGGTTGTTTTAGTCCCTATGGCAATAAAGGTCGCGTCACGGATGTTTAGCGCTGGACGAGAGCAGCTCTGCTCATCGGTAGAATCGCTTCGTTTCATTGCCAAATTTCTTGTTTAACTAATTAAAAAATATAGAACCACTTCTTATTTTTTATAATATTATATACTAGCGGTGCCCTGTGCCCACTTCGTTGGGCATAATGTTAACAATCCTTTTTTTATATAGCCTATGTCACTCAGCAATAATGTGGCTTTAAATTGGTGAAAGAATTTTTAAAATCGTTTCGCCCGAGATTACCCCTTACAATTTAAAAAACACACCAACTTTACTTCTTTATCATATTACTAGCTGTTGCCCGCGACTCCGGCCGCATGGACTTTCATATAAAATATGACACCCATACAAATGTTTTCCCGCTTTCTCCCGTTCCCTAGGGAATTTTACAATATCCTGTTGCAAATATCCTTTAAGTTTACTAAGGTACCTCCATGCCAAATTTCAAGCGTATTACTTAAGCGGTTTAGATTTTGCATACAAAAGGTTTTTCCCGCTAATTCCCGTTCCCGCGGGAATTTCGGGATTCCTTTCTTAGCGGATGCCTGCGTCATAACATCTACCTGCACTGCAAATTTCAGCCCGATCCGTCCAGTAGTTTGGGCTGTGCGTTGATAGATCACTATGTCAGTCAGTCAGTCAGCTTTGAATTATATAGATACTAGATTAGTATAGATATAATAAAAAAATATTCATATATTCATTGTCATACATATTAATTGTCTTTTATACTTATTGCTAAGTTAACGCTTCTTTCATTACCATTAGATTAAGGTTGCCTGGTAGACATTGCTATTTTGCTATAAGGTCGCTTGCAAATTACTTGTGCTCGTTTTATTTTTTTATATATATATAAATGTCGAAGCGTCAGAGTTAATTGTAATTTTTCAATAATGGAAATATATTGTTAAAGTAAACAACTACGCTTTGATTTTGATAATCACCATGTCTGATATAACGAGTTAACGCCCGGCCTCCTCGTCATATAAATATACAAAAATTAAGTTCTCGTAAATAAATATATATTTTATTAAGCTCACCCTGACCTAAAAGGACCAACTTAATCGGAACGGAATCAATTGAGGTTGTATCAATGTAGGTCTGTTGTATTGACGTGCATTTATTAAGTGGAGCGATGCACGCGAGCTCTGATTGAATGTTTTATTTGATGTATTTATACTAGCGACCCGCCCCGGCTTCGCTTGCATATATTATGCATATATTATGTATTCATTATACATAAAAACCTTCCTCTTGAATCACTCTATCTATTAAACAAAACAGCATGAGAATCGCTTGCATAGTAATAAAGATTTAAACACACATTCCCTATGTGTCCCTGTAGGGACAGAGAAAGCGACTTTTTTATACTAAGCAGTAATTGTACTCCACAGTAATTATATGACACCCGGATGGAACGAAATTCCTTTCAAATAATTAGGAAATTGTAATACTTATCTTTTTTTTATTTTTGTCTAGTCCCCTTTAGCAACGCGCGATCGACTGCTTTTCAAAAATATGGCTGAAATGTATTCCAGCTCGTTTGCACCCTCTTATATAAAAACATATAACTTATACTAGAAGAAGACTTATCAAATATCTAAAATTGAAAACAAGATAGATCGTCTAGATACTAAAACCAATCAAAATATCAATCAGCGTCTACTTTTGAAGCGTCACGAATATTAATTAATAAAATTTGAAGAGATATACAAATACATAATATAGATATAAAAAACCATTTAAAACTATGCGGAGAATGTTTTTTAGAAATTATAATACTAGATTTAGGATATGAAATTTATAATACAAAACATATTTTTGTCCGCTTTCGCTCAATAACACAGGTAAACGCTTAAAATATTCACAAATTTTAAAACTAATATGTTTACTCAACAGTATAGAAAAAGAGGGCTTTTCGAGGACGAAAATTACTTGACACCGAGCTTAATAAACCTTTGCTTTAAACGTAGACTATTCCATTGTTCCAAAGAAAGTCACTGTAAAGCTTAAAGTTTAAATTAAAATGAAATATATAATCCAGTATTGAATCTATAAATTCTACAAAGGTTTACGCACACGTATGTACTATATAGTTAGTTCGTTTGTCTGTATTGTTG
>JADANM010006098.1:9229338-9267822 GCA_026213755.1 Eurema hecabe
AAGCGAATTTGTTTTATATTATGTAATGATAATGAAGTTGGTTGAAATCCTTTTGTTGACTAACAAAAACATGTTTCACAAACATGTTTTATGACATAAAAACAGCCCAATCTCAGCCATTTGGGTGGTCTATTGTCCTCGCTATATCGGGCCTCATATCAACTCGGTTCATACACTAATAAATAAGACCCATTCTTCTAATCAATACTCACTTTTTGTTGGATTAATATCATCTTTTGTATGAGCTTGTGTGATTATTTGTATGTTTACAACAGAATATGTAAGAAGTACAGGCGAGTATAAAATATGAAGATATTAGATTAGATTAACACTAAAATATTTCATTGGTTAAATGGGTTCAGTGTTTAAAAATACTTGTAGTATTTCATTATTCTGGCCTTATCGATAGTCTATCATACTTGTTTATAAGATCAATTAGTGTTAAGATGAGATTTAATTCTACAACGAACACAAGAGTGAACGCATAGACCAAAAAACGTTTTTTTGTAGAGGTGTTAACCTGATGGTCATGACCTCGTGATCCCATGAACAGTTGCAAAGCTAAGTGTATAGCGTTGCCGACCTTTTAAATAGGAGAAGTTTTGACAAAATTGAATTGAGAACCAAAGAGATTAGAGAGAGAAAAAGGAGCCTCCGGTGCTCTTACTCACTGAGACTCTTTACTTTGGACGCTTTTTTGTTGTGGGAAGGCAGTATAGGGTCACGAATCTTTAGCACTGAACGAAACCTGTGCTGAAGTCAAAAATAAGGTATCGAGGGGACGGCACGGTGCGCGGGGCGCGTGATCGTCGGGTGCGCGAGTTTTGATTGGTTCCCCAGTCGTGTTGTCTTTCTCGCACCAATACGTCTATTACGAGCGCGATTCTACCGATGCGCAGCTATTCTCGTCCAGCGCTAAACATCCGTGACGCAACCTATAACGTAGCCCAATTCAGCCTAACCACCTACAAAATACCCTATAAGAAAACTAGCCATAAGAAAAATAGCTAACATCTAATCCTATTAGTAAAATCATTTATATTTATAGCTGATTTTTTACAAACATTTAACTATCATTTCCTAGCCAGTGGACAGCGGTCAAGATCAAAGTGTGATTCAAAGGAAACACGTCTCAAAACAGTTGCACGTGGCGCGACCAGAGTTCAATGCAATGCATCTATTACATCTAGTTGCTTTACAATGTTATTAGAACGATTACTCCTAATTTCAGAACAATCGAGTCAAAAAGCTGATTTAAAGCTGTGAATTTTGTAATACATAATATTTTATCTATGGTTGTAAGAAAGATGAAGATTATAAAAAATCAGACCAAAATTTAAAAAAAACAAAAACGTCAAAATTTACTTTCTATATTAATGCTAGTCTAAAATAAAAAAGTAACTTATATTTTACTAAAAGTAAAAGCAGTTTTAAGATCTCGATCTCAGATATTAAATAATTTTACTTTATTAATATTATTTAAATAAATATCTTAATGTTATACAGTTAAAGTGACAATAAACTAAAAATTAAAAGGACTTTTTCGAGGTCTCCTATAACAAGCTACAGATAATATCTTAATAACATAAAATTATACAGTAAAAAGTCCAGTGAAGTGCATGATGTATTTTTATCGCGATTGTACTTCGGAAACTCATTTGTTTACCATTTCCATTAGTTTTCCATTATTATTGTTCTGAGAAAATTAATCGTTTATTTATTTATAAAATAATATGCTTCTTGTAATTACCGAGAGAAATTAGAATAATTGAATAACTACTGAAGGTTAAACCCCGAGACTTATTATTAATACTACTTTTTATATTTCATTTCATAAACAATTAAAAACAAACTTTTTAAAACAACAGATAACTAATCTCTATACTCCATTGCTCACTTACGTCAAAATATTTAATGATCACACAAACTAACGGTTCAATATGATAACAGATCATTCACTCAGCAGATCTATAACTATAATTATTGGGCTAATAATCATACCTTTTATATCGTTTGATATTAAACCCACATTTACGCTTCGAGCAATGCGATTTCTATTTCGCGCGCAGAGTAGCGAACAGCGTGACAGGCAATCTTCTAGTTATCTAGTCTGTGGCTCTGGGCATAGACAAAAGATGAAATATTGGACTTGTATAAGCTGTGGTGAAATCGCGGTGACGGAACTAAATTTCGCGCGAAAGCTTTGTTTGGTTAGCCGTAATTATTAGTTTCTGTTTTCAATGAGGTTATTGTTTTTCCATTGATATTGATTTATAAGAATTGAGTCTTGTTGTTGTGCTCCAAAAGTCATCATTTAATGTTAGTCTACGTGTCTCTCGCATAGCTTTGTTGTAAGAACGCCTCCTTCTCGATCCCTAGGAGGACGTCCTAACTCCTAGCTATACCAGTTATACAAAATACCTACGTAACAAACAGACAGACAGATAGTTATTTACGACAATTTTTCGACTTAACAACTAATGACGTAATAATATATCAAGATGTAAACAAAATTCAACCAACGCCATGTCATTACCTATTTCTAAGTAAAAAAAACATTTACTAATCTCAAAAATAGCCTGACGGAAGTATTAAGTATGCTATGTTTATTCGTATATCTTTAGTATGAACTAATATATTTAACAAAATGCCATCACACAAGTAATATATGCAAACAGTGAGCTGTCTTTCTAAGGAATTATGAGGAAAATATTAGCATTGCTCGGTTCTTGTAATTGAAATATTTTGTAGGTTTTAATGCCCCCAATTGATATGTTTACTTTAAATTTGTCATTTAAATAGTATGTTTAAGGAAAAGTGGGACCGAATTTTTATTAATATTATTATTTTTTCAGACTAAAGTCGAGAAATTGTAACATTATGACCAAACTATAGAAGGAATAAATCAAAAGCCTGTAGGTTGATTGCGTAAAAAAGACAGCCAAACATTTAGAAAATATTCATTAAAATATGTATTTTTTGGTGTGATAACATTAAAACATAAAGCCTTTTTACAAATGACACAGTAAAGAGTAGCAAGAGACGACCAAACTGAACAAATATAAAACAAGAATGCTTCTAGTACCAAATTTCAATACTTTATTCCACATAATAATTCACAATATAATCCAAAGATGCTATATATTACCTTTACAAACAAATTAAAAAATAAATCGATGCGGGAGGATACGAACTTAAAACTTCTGAACCGATTAGAACGAAATTTGATCGTCTAGAGATAAAACATAGGCTATTTTTAACTGGAAAAAAGGGTTATAAGGGGGGAAGGGGGGGTCAAAGTTTATATGAAAGTCAACGTCGCGGACGGAGTCGCGGGCAACAGCTAGTTAAATATAATGTAGAGTCTCGTATAACGAACAAGCAAATTTGAATTGAATTATCTACGCTAGATAAAAGTTCTGCCCAAAGCTATGCGAAATGTTTTGTAACGGTAAACTTGTAAAATGTATGTGATTAATAACTGTGTATGGACCATGCAGGCTAACAGCTATCTGATACCTGATAATCACTCCAAATTGTTCAGCATTATACGAACGTTGGTATAACGGATTCGTTAATCGAATCCTTGTTTTATGTTTGCCGAATAACACCGACAATAACATGACCCAGTCAAATTACGTAGATCATATTTTAACCTAAAATCATAACCCAGTCAAATTATATAGGTCATATACGCTAAAATAATAACCCGGTGAAATTACATAGGCCACCAATCTTAAAAGTTCTAACTCAGTCAAATTAGATAGGTGATATTAACTAAAATAATAACCCGGTCAAATTACAAAGGTAATCTTTCAGTTCATATTAATATGACTCAGTAATAGTAATTATAGGTATATACATATATATAGTTTATTTCAATAGTTTTAGACTTTTTCTGTTTAAGAGAATAAATGCAGAGAAAATCGCTGGATTTTAAGAAACCCCAAAAAATCGTACATGATTAAAATACAGATGACAGTACTCTTCTATTTTGTTTGTCAAAAATTTCTATATGGACTTACTCCCTAAAAATTGTTAATAAAAGTCTACTAGGTATCCATTGTCTGTACACATTACTTTTACGATTATCGATAGACAAAAATCGGTAAACTTCAAACCTTTCCTTTTATCCTAAACCAATATTAACCTGCTTGTCACAACCTAACGGTATGTACCGGCGTATAATTAATGTTTTGTGCCGAAGTAACTGACTCCTAATTAAAAGCTCAGATATTGTGACAGCTAGAATAGACCCAGAGAAAGTGGCTGGAACTACGAAATCGAAATGCGGCAATTATACTGTTATTTAAAGGAATAAGAATATGTTCATGTAATGTAGGTTTAAATTCCATGTTATAATTTCATATTAGTTCTCGCTAGATTAAAACTAATTTGAAATTATAACATAGAATTTAACGCTAGAATTTATACAACGTGTAACAGAAATGCGTGGCAATATTTAAGGATCGAAGAATACCTAATTTTTTTAAATGAATGTATTAAAAATTCATTTCATTTGAACTATTTATTATCAAGATATTGATTTTTTATTTCTATTGTCTAGCATATCGATATTTAAATTTATCGACGTTACGACATCACTTTAGAGCTATCAGCTGTTACGTGTCAATGACCGCATGACCCTATATCAATGCATTTCATTGAAAAAGTTACTGCTGTCTCTGTCATTAGAATTCGAAAAGTGATGTAACACTTTTGTTATGATTTTCATATTATCGATTTTATTGATGTATTAATGAAATAAAAAATCTCAAATATGTTTATTCTAATGCGGGGACTTGCATATAGACTATCTATGAGCATCTGAACATCACGCAAAAATATTACCACACAATTCTGTTACATGTTGTATATAGGGTCTAATCAAATCCAAGACAAATTCATTAAGCATTTTCTATGTGATAGAGTATCAAACATACATACATCACTTACAAACTACTTCACATATAGGTACATATAATAATAATATGTATTAGTAAGCTTTAGTTTGTGAATATGGATGTTTGGATGTGTGTTACTCTTTTACGTAGAAACTGCTAAATATGTATAATTATGTCCACTTATATAATAGTCGAAAATAATTACCACAATGCCTTGTCTATTGCAACGTATTTATTGTTTCTTGAGAAATTATAAAACATTTCGCTACTATAGAAGCTTGGCTGCGGACAGACAATCGATCTTAGGTTTAAAGATCATGGCTTTCTATAAGACGTTTATTTACTATAAACAAGTTTGTTACTAGCTGTGGTCTACGACTTTGTCCGTAAAAGTGTTACTGTAATTTAGGAGTCACTAAAAATCTGAGTATGAGCTTTATTGATTAATGTTTATTTCTTCTGTTACTTATATTAATACAATTTGTGAGATATTTTGTCATAGAATACTTTTAATTCATTATTTAAAGCAATCGTGAAAAAAGTGGCATTATTGCGACTAAATCTGTAGCTCTCATATAGTTATATAGTTAATACGTTGTATTGTTACTTCTTCATGAAATTTCATTTCTTATAAAATAAACGCTTTAAAATTTCTATTATGTATTTACAAGTAATAAGCGTTATGTATAAAAATAAAATATTATGTCTTATAAGTTCCAATAAAACTTCTATTTTTTTCAATTATTGATATAAGCGCCATCTCTGCAGAAACTTTGGAACATTAATAGATCTATGTTATATGGCAGTGTAATAATTCACTGCTTCATAAATATATTGCATGACACCAGTAGATGTCGCTAGCAGCGTAGAAATATTTTTAAAAGAATTTGAAGATTTTGTGGACCTGTAAAATTTTATTTAAAATGTTTTTTTTTATTAAATTAAATTACTCATTATTACTCAGCGTTCCTTATAAATGTTACTCATAAGTAGTTTTTGTTGTATGTAGTTATAAGGAAAAGTAAACATGTAAAAATAAAGTTTAACAAATTGTAATTTAACTGATTAAAAGAGAGTAAATATTTAGTACCATTTTTGAGGCAAGCAAACATACGACATTGTTGAGTGCTTAGCGATGTAGGTTGCTCAGGTATAGAACTCACGCATATCCGTCTCGTTCTACCTATACTATATCTCAAAGGTAGAAAAAGACAGGTATAGCGCGTCACAGAACAAACAAGGCTTAGCCTTCCGAGACTGAATAGGGCTGTCAAATATTATTTTAATAGCATATCCTCCCACAAATTGGGTTGAACTATCACAAAAACAATAAACTTAAAAGTTACTTCAATTTCTTATATAAGTTTTCATTTCATTTCATACAAAGTAATAAATAGTATTGTTTCTTTTACTTACTTGCAAAAGTGGTAAAGAGAAACAAATGTAAAATTTTAAATTTGCTTAGTAGAACCAGATATTTAGGTTACATATGGTTAATTATAAGGTTAGGTTACTTAAAAGCGATTTAATACAACTTAGTTTATTTATGAAACGAAAAATCATGGCATATACAAAACCATGACATGTGTTTTGTATGGGAATTTCTTTTGAATTTGAATTCTTTGTTACTTTTGAATATTTAAAACTGTGTTGTAGACAGCCCTAGACGAGTAACTCGACAAGCGAGTCGGTTGATGTCGAATCGTCGTCCCCCGCCATTCCTTTCGACGTATTCGTACGAACGTGACTGTGTCGACTTTCCGCTTTCAATCGATCGTGTTAGTGCATCATACTGCGCAGTGTAAGGTAAGGAAGTTTTTATTATTGGAAGCAGTGTTTTTAGTGACTGTGATTGTAATTGGCGCGCTTTCCCGCTTATTTATGAAAGGAATTTAGTGAGGGCGAAACGAATGTTACTCGAAGGCTCGCGCGGTGCCCGCCTGCGCATAGGCATACAGTGACAAACCTGGTATTAAATTCAACGTTGAATCATGTCGACCTGTGCAGTGTTTCCGTGATCTTTGTGTGTGGCGTGGTGATTTCAAAATACGAAACGGACGAAATAATTGCGTATTCAGCTTAACTCCTTGACACCGCGTAGGAGACGCTAAATGATGTCTTAAAAAATTAGGTAATCCTGCGACTGAGTGCCTTATCACGATGATTGTTAAATAAACATCGTTGCACATATATAATTATATTTGTGTAAAGTCACGTCGCTGTAACAAAGCCATAATATATTTTATTGTGCAGTCACATATGAAGACCACGTTAAACCAACAATAATTATAATAAATTCGTCTAAGTTTGAAAAGTTTAAAACAGATAAGCTAAATCTGTAAGCCATTAACCTTAATCGTATTTCAATTGTTAGAATAACATATGTATTTGCGCTTGAATCGAAAATATTAAAAACAGTTTTTAATAGAAACAATTTGTCATAGAAAGATCAAGTTTATCCTTGTTTGGAAAGTTTAATATTAAAATCCTTCGTTGCTAATATTAGAAATACGAAATTAACTATTGGTCTGTTTGTATGTTATATTTTCACGTGGACTGATTTTGATTGAATTCAATACAGATATAGACCAGAATGTTTATTCAATACAATGGAAAAGTTAAGAACCACTTATAACCTAGGAACAGCTGTAGCAATTTTAATAAAACGTCTATAAAAACACATCGTCAAACTAGCATTTATAATATTAGTAAAGAAAACTTTAAACTACTTCAATAATATTACCTTGATTTTATTTTACACTGGTAACACTAGCGCCGCCTTTTGTTATCTGTGCTTATCTTGCTATCATGTTCTATCTTAGCGAGACAGCATATACCTTTGTTTAACTTGTAAACACTGATATTAAAATACATTGTAAAATTTCAATCCAAATAATATATCGAATTGTTCATTATTTTTGCCTCTAGCAAGCAAACAATTTACTCAAACTTATGTACCTATATTTAAAATAAAGGAGCAGTCTATTTTTATTAAATTAATTTAACTAACCACGAATACTAGGCTTTTGAGCTTACTTGTTGTTACTAGGCTTTTAGTAGCCTCGGTTAAAGCCGCGTAGTTTTAATTATTTTCGTGATGCTGGGGATAAAAAATATCCTGTGTCAATCCAGTACTAAAATTACCTCCATGCAAAAAAATAGCCAAATTTATCGTAAGAGAACATGAAATGATTATTATTTTATACCATTCGTAGGTGGCTAGGTATTTAATACCTACTTTTGCAGGCAGCCCGACATACGTACTAGCTGTTGCCCGCGACTCCGTCAGCGCGGACTTTCATATAAACTTTGACCCCCCCTTCTCCCCTTATTACACTTTTTTCCAGTTAAAAAGTAGCCTATGTTTTATCTCAGACTCTAGACCATTTGTGTACCAAATTTCAATACAATCGGTTTGGTCGTGAAATCGTAAAATTCTAAAAAGTTTCAACTCCACGCGCAACCTTTTGGGGGTTGATTAAAAAAAATAGCCTATGTCCTTCTCCAGGGTTTAGACCATCTGTGTACCATATTTCGTTCCAATCGGTTCAATAGTTTTAGCGTGATGGAAAGACAGACAGACAGATAGTTACTTTTGCATTTATAATATTGTAATGAACCAAACTCAAACTTTTAAAGGTAATTCAACCAACAGAATACGAATGATGTGTAACTAAAAACTTCGACCTTAATACGTGACTGTCTGTCTCCAGTCCATTGAACACCGTCAAAGCCTTGATCGCCTTTGTACCAGACTATTCAATTTGGATTTTGGGGTAGGTTGCACGATGCACATTTATTTGAGATTTGACTATTTCCAGATCATTCTTCAACATAGGAAATGAATACATAAAATATTTTGAAATCGAGTCTAGAGATTATCCCTTGGTAAGTTGGTACGTCACAGGATTTCCCTTTTTATTATGCTCTTAAGTTTATTTTATAGTTATCCTGAAAATAAATTCCCCATTGCTATGTATATCAGTTGGGTATGAGACTTCTTAACGAATAGTAAAATAAAATTTGTAGAAAACTAGATTGTATTGTCTTCGATAAGTATTTCAATATTTATCCGCTATTCGGGACGCAGAAGTTTGCAGAGCTCAACTTACTATATAAGTTCTCGTATAACTAGTTCGAAATACCCTTAAACCCTACCGAGGAACCATCTTTTAGAGACCCTCTTAGAGAATTTGACATAAGACATCAACAACTGGTATCATTGATGAATCCACTTTGACTGATTGGGCTAAGAATTATTTTTCCTCTTGACAATGATGAGTGACCTCGATCAAGAACATAAAGAACAAACGCAATGAATCAATTCCATTCAATGTTTCTTTTAAACATCGTGTTGCTTCCTGTTATTTCCACTGATTACGGGAAGAGGACATTTTTTTATTTATTACTTGTGTCTTGAAAAATGTGGTATGGACCACACTAGCATTATAGGCTCATTAAAACGACATTACCGAACATGGACTTTGACATTATTACGTTAATGTGAAAATATACGATTATTTACTTAAATAATATGAATTGGAAACAATGGAATCTATTAATCATTTACTTAATGTCAACTTTGTTCAAGCATGTGATAAATTTTAACGGAATATGCTTTCCTAGAAACTTTAAATGAGTGAGTCTTAGTAATCGAATTTTAATTGATTTATTATTTTTCGAAGAATCTGTCTTATATATTATACAAGCTTTGTTTCCCAGACTTATCCATGTGAAACCCAATATCATTCTTCGACTATTTTCTCTATTTTTTCTATTTTGTCTGTGGCACTAACAACTAACACGATTGCTTATTTATTTTTTAAATACAGTCTGCATATAATTCTTTTTTTTACTTTATTGCCAGTTTTAAAATGTTAATATTAGGTGTGTATTGACAATAGAGATTGTATTATTATTATAGCAACACTTAACTTTGTCCCAAAATAATAAACAAAGGCTCAACAGTGGAAAATCAGCGTTACGTCTCCGTAATTTCGCTGTCATTGTTTGGCGCGTTTTTTATTGTTTTTTTTTTTAATTTACATCAAAGTCTTGGACAAACAGTCCAGTCTTTTGTTGGATCGTCACCAAAAACTCTCATAGAATTACCCATTTCCTTTGTTTGAAACTAAATGAGAATAAATGGTTGGAGTTTTTTTTGCCTCGATGTTTTTCCAAGATTGAAACGGAACGCTGGCCAGTCCGTCATTGTCAATTATTGCTTCACAATTGACGGTTCTATGTAATGTCGGAATGTCATACTAATTACTTGGGTAAACTACATACATACGTACTTGTAGAGTCGCTTGTAACTTTTGTAAGATGTTGTAATGTTGTAAAAGCATTTAGTGAAGTCTATTTTTATGTTTTATTATTCACAAAAGTTACAACAAAAATCAATATTACTTACAATTAATTGTATTTTATCGGAAAAGGGGAAGATTTTTTAAATACGTAACATGAATTTAAAGAATTAAAAAAACTTACGGAATGTTTTATAAACATGTTATAATTGTGGATTATTTTCCTATGTTGATTTTAATTGATTCTTTAATAGATTAATTACGAATAAATCAATTTAATTAAACTATTGATTTATTAATTGTCTTTTAATTGTTACACCTAGGCGCCATTTGCATTTTTCTTTCTAGGAATGTGTTCTATCTCTTAGTATTTATAAATTAATTGAAATAGATTACACAATTTCATTATTTCTCATTTATATTAAAAGTTGGAAATACCTCATCATCTTAATTAATAATTAACTGATTTAAATTGTAACTTTTATCACATATTGTAGCTTTAATCTAACATCATTAAAAAATACATCAATTTACATACAAACCATATCTATCAATGAAAGAACCGCATCAAAATTTGTTGCCTAAAATCTGTTGTTTAAAGATCCAATCATACATAGAGACTAAACTTTGTACTAAGAGATATTAATTTCTTATAACTATTCTCCTACAAAGATTACTTACGGTTATAAAAAATGGAAGTCTTTAAAAATAGCTATATTGATCTCACTGGGTACGATTAAGATGCCTTTTGTAAATTAATCCGATCACTCGATTGAATGCGTTTGCAATTCTCAGAACCGCAAGGAACATTCTGGAACGAGCCTCCATTGTACTGGAAATAGTTTTGTATACATTTCATTTGAAGCTCTCTTCGCAAACCGTTAGCTTTATTACAACACTGGGCACAGCTAGTGCCCCGCGGTTTAACCCGCATTTATGCACGTATTATACATATAAACCTCCTTCCTCTTGAATTATTCTTTCTGATAGAAAAAAAACTGCATGAGAATCGGAGTTTTAAAGATTTAAGCATACATATAAAGACAGACAAAGCGACTTTGTTTTATACTATGTAGTAATATCATACACTAGCTGTAGCTCGCGACTTCGTCTCCGTTGATTTGTTTTTCCATTATTTCTTCGCTCCTATTAGTCGCACCGCGATTTTATGTAGCGTAAAGTCTTCCTCGATAAATTGTCTATTCAATAAAAAAGAATTTTTAAATTCGCACCATTACTTCCTAAGATTAGCGCGTTCAAACCAACAAACAAACTCTTCAGCTTTATATATTAGTATAGATACATAGTAAATACAAAAAGGCCTTGTGCGTGCTGTGTTGTCAAAATGTATCTAAGTCATTACTTTTGAAGCGAAGGTTAAAAGGCTACTAAATAATGATAATTACGAACAATACATATATTATAAAAACAATTTCGAAATTTACTAGTGGTCCCGCTGTTTCATTGATATATTTTGTTACTAGCTGACCCGTGCCCACTTTGTTGGGCATAATGTTAATTATCCTTTTCGCTTTTTATATAGCCTATGACACTCAGCAATAATGTGGCTTTCTATTGGTGAAAGAATTTTTAAAATCGGTTCAGTAGATCCCGAGATTACGCCTTACAATTTAACAAACATGCAAACTTTACTTCTTTATAATATTAGTATAGATAACCAAATTTATTCCTAAGTTCTTCTTTGAAATAAATTATTGACAGTTTAATTATATATTTTTAATATTAATAATTACGATGATTTCATTTTAAAAATCCCCTTTTAATACATAATTAATTGGTTCTAATTGAATTCCTAATTCTGAGTCATTCAATATTTTTATTATTTGACGGATAATGTTTCTATTAATATGACCATTTATTATATTGGACCATTAGACGGTTCATCTTTTGCGGCCCTAACCACCGGTGCTGGTGGTATTCTGGTTAGGCTTTTATATTGTATTTATATATTAATTTTGACGAAAATAACAATAGTTATTTGTGATAAAAATGTTATATAATAATGCACTCATTTTTTTTAGCTATAGCGACCTATCTTTGTATATTTTCGCATTTTGCGTACATATCCTTATTCATATTCTCTTTAATAGTATAGAAATCCTTAAAGGATACCCATTTACCTCAGGGAAGGGACCATGGATTGTCGGAAGTGTACCGACCAACCACTGTGTCCACCCCGTCGCTACAGCGGGTAGGGGTTGCAACCACCTTAGACTCTTCCGTGTTGTATAGTACGCGTCACGAATCTTTAGCGCTGAACGAAACCTGCGCAGAAGTAAAAAATAAGGTATCGAGGTAACGGCGCGGCGCGCGGGGCGCGTGATCGTCCGTTGATTGGTTGTCCCAGTCGTGTTGTCTTTCTCGCACCAATACGTCAATAACAAGCGCGATTCTACCGATGCGCAGCATCGTCCAGCGCTAAACATAGATGACGCGTACTACACGTAGAGTGTATTATTAACACTTAAGGTTACTAAAGCAACATATATAAAAGACATATTTTTTTCCTCGTTACACAATTAGTCATTATTGTAATATTTCTTGTAAGTATCACGTACACGTAGTTCTGAGGTAATCGTTGGTGATAGTAATTCGTTCATTACCTCATGTTTTCGGTAACAAACAGCGAATAGTCGACTGTTAAACTATATTAACACAGAAAATTAAAAAACATCTTAACTGAAGTATTTTTAATTGAATTTTTGATCTGTATGTACATATATTTATATGAACCTTTAACTACCTGTACCCCGCGGTTTTACCCTCGTAGTTCCCGTTCCCGGGGTAATACCTAGATATAAAGTATCCTCTGTGTTAATTCAGGATATCAGCTATCTACATACCAAATTTAAACTTAATCGGTCCAGCCGTTTTTGCTAGAAAGAATAACAAACATACATACATTCTCACAAACTTTCATATTTATTAGGATAATAGGATAGGATAATTAATTTCTCATTATCGTTATAACTTATTAAAAAGTATTTTGCTGCTATTTTAGAACACTATACATGTGGGACTTATTAAAATAAGATAACTATTAAACGATTCATTTAAAACATTAGTATTTATTATTATAACAAAAATTATTATTTCAAACAATTTACCTTCCACCATAAGCGACTGTTCGGGTCGTTTTCCCCGATAACCTCAATTTCCATTTAATCGAGTCAATAACCTAAGAATAACCCGTCTAAATTACCAACTGGATAAATATAATATTATATTAATGTGTTAGTATTGTTGAAATATTAGGTCATATTTTTTAATTGTAGAAAAGCATGTATTTATTACGTATTAGATTTATATTTTATATGTTAGTCCGCCTTTCCTTTTTTATTTTTTATTCCCTTGTATTTTCTAACATATAATGTATTTCTAGCACTGTGGGGATGGCATAAGAATACATATGTCACAACCTCCTCACTGCCTCAGTGAGTCGTAAGAGGCGACTAGGAGGAGGCAAATACACTATTCCACCTATTGCGAGAGAAGGAAAACTCGAAACAAAACACTGAACCAAACCGTCTTGCCAGCGTGGTTTTAGTAGGCTATTTGCCTGCAATGTTGAGTATAACCAATAAAACCAGGCCTCTATCATATATACGAACAGCATAAAAATTTTAAACTTGTTATATACCTTCTAAGATATTTGCCACACCCCTACAGACTATACAGACAACAAATCAATTGTAATGTTTCAATTATGTATCTTAAGGTATTAAGGTAAACGAATTTAAACGCGATTTTATCATTAGTCGACGCGACATTGCAAATAACAATACCCTTTGTCACGGTATGACTATTAAAAGCTATTTTTATTTGTTTTCATATAACTGAATGTCACTTAAATAGGAAATTAAATCTATTTCTGTTATTAAAATACTTTTATAATACCCTATGCTATTCCAAATATTGGTACTGTCGGACATACAATACTTATTAGAGATGTCAATGCGATACCTAGTGGCTAGTAGTGAGTACTAGAGTTGGTACAGTTGGTACAGGAAACCTAAGAGAAAACGCCTACGATCCATATCCCTTATCGTACACTTTACTCATAAAACGAAACAGACTATATAACCCTCCCGATGATTCTCTACATACTTCCGCGAGCCTATTGGAAGACAAACCTGATTGGTTGCCAGTACAAACAGAATATAAACCCCCTAAATTAAGAAGGTATTTGAAACATTAGCTCATGCTACGCTCAGTACTATAATTTCAACTGTAAGCATTGCATTGAACATTACAACAGCATACAACGATCGCATTACTAATCACGAGAAATGTTATTTCCATTTGACACGCGGTTTTGTTTTAATGTATGCCACAAAACGCGAGTCACATTTCAGGCGTTATCAGAGGAATGTTTCATCCAAACAATGAAGTACTGGAAAAACAAGATATCTCGAGATAACGCGATCAATGTAAACATAGATAGAACAGGCTAGAATATTTAAAATGTCGCGAGGAAAATGTCTTTGAACACTTACGTCGTACATTGTATTGAATTATTGTGTTTTAGTGTTAATTTCTGAAATTTATTGAACACTACGACACTATCTATCTGTTAAATCAACTTAAATATTTTTGATATTTTAAAGCATCCAACTTTACAATATGGTGTCACAAAAATAATTTTTGGTGGCATTAGTTTTCATTAAATTAATTTTTCGGTGATATGATTATAGAAGAAAATAATGTCGTGTCGAAGTTTATTTATGTTATATGATTAATGTATAGAGACAGCTATTTTTGCTCCTAGTTGTGAATCGCTCATATTTTTTGGTTCTTTTAAAATAAAAAGGAACAATATTTGTACATAATTATTGTTTAAATTGTAGAATTCAACAAATGGAACTTTCAATCCTTCCCAACTTTTAAACTTACTCAAGGTGTTTGTAATGCAACATTAAATGCGAATTTTAAACAGTCTGAAGTAGACTTGTAACAGCTGTAACAACATGCAGCTGCTCAAAAAATAAACTTAAATTTCCTTAACAAATTTAAATTTAATCCAACGTTTCTCATTCAACAGCATTAAACTATAAATATACACTTGGCTTTCATCCGCAATTCCTATGCATGAAACGATTGTGAAAACATGTTATTGGAAGCCTAAAGGTTAAGGTAAATCGATACAATATCGATTTTAGTAAGTTTGAACCATGCCCTGCTTATAGGACCGCCATCGATGTATATGTATACAAAAATATGCCAACTATCTCGTCAAATTTATGTTTTATTAAAGCAGGTGATGTTCATTATCCATTTCTTACTAGCATAATAACTACGCATTATCTTTCCTCTATATTAACTGATTTATAACCCAGCAACGCATTCGCGAAGCTCCTCCTCCTTTAATAGTCTATGTAAGATCGCTTTAAATATAAGACGACCTCTTTGCTTAGTTGCTCGCATAGTATAAAGAAAAAATAAATCATCGCACCGGTTCAAGGTGAAATCAATATCTATTTTAACGTTGCAATCCAAGAACATGGCATATGATAGACATTAATTAAAACCGCATTCAGCTTTAACAGAAAGTAGAAAAAACTCTTTGAAACCGCCTCTTTATGTAGGTGAAAAGCTGGCTGGAAATAATTTTAGAATATCATTTAAAAACATTACCAATGTATTTAAAACAAGCTTTAATTTTTTTTATATGAGTATCTAACTTATCATTTGAACGACAATTTCGGTCGAATTTAAAATCTTGAATAACAAAAAGTTATCCAATGCCTTAAATATAGAACTTAAAACACATATTTACACAAAATAACGTTTTAAATAACGAACTAGGGATGTTTATTTCTGATTTAAGTGAATTTTAAAAACGCTTTAAATAGCATAAATAAAAATCATCTTCCTAAGAAAAGCAAACTGGCTCAAAGCTCAAACCATAGAACCAACAGTAACAATGCAAAGACCGTTCAACTCGCGTGTAATCTATAGGTGTTTTTATTTCCACCGGCAATAAGTAATAACGTAAACATTCAGTCTAATGGAGGCCGCCCGACTAGTTCTTTGAGTCCAGTTTTTACCACAAATTATGTATTGAAGGGCTCAAAACTCCTTTACATTTATGTGAGCCTAGTACTTTATATATACTGTTTTTATAGACAATGTATTAGAAAATTTTCAAATATTTTTTTATACTAATACTAGCTGTTGCCCGCGACTCCGTCCGCGTTTACTTTCATAAAAAAATTATTCCCTGGAAACTGGATAAAAAGTATCCTATGTCCTTCTCCTGGTTCTAAGCTACATCCCCACCAATTTTCAGCCAAATCAGTTGAGCCGTTATCGAGTTATAAATGGTGTAACTAACACGACTTTCTTTTATACATACATAGATGTATTAGAAAATTTTCAAATATTATTTTATACTAATATGTATGTATCTTTCTTTCGCTCTTTCCAATAGACATTTCATCGTCTATCTCTTTCTTAATAGATTTCTTGATGTCACAAAAAAGTGACGTATTTACCCACTTGTCATAATGCAGCTTTCTTATACAAAGATGGCTTAAAACAGACCCTAGTTTCAAAGAGGGTTCAAATGTAACAAACTTTAAATTAAATTTAATTATTTTTTAAGTATAACATTATACAAATAAGTCAAAAACTGTATACGTACATAAGTATTAATAATTAAGGTTATGGTTAGGGTTGACAACTCTAGTTATTAAGCAATCATTTCATATTATATCTACTTTTCATAAGCGACTCCTAACACGATGGTGTTGGATAGTGGATACATTTGCGGTGACATCATCTGAGGTCTCTTCAATATTCACATAAGACCGTCTCGAGGTAATACGCTGATAAACACAGAATTGCGCAAGATAAGCTAAATAACGGGATACTGTACTCAGATCGGCTTTCACAATCCCATCTTAGATCAACAAACTTGCTGGTTTTCATTGTAACAGTCTCGATAATTGAAGGAATTCAACTGAATTCGTATAACCCTGGGTATTTGGGTGGTACTGTCATTACTTTGTGTTACTATAGCACTGATGATATACTTTACTCGGTCGTATAGTATTGTCTATTTATGTACCATGTGTTGGATTATGTTGTGTAGTACAAAGGTTTATAAGGTATATTATATATACATTGCTAAATATATTGTAGGTTTTAAGTTAATAACAAAGCCTACATATATTTTGTCTGACAACTTATTTGGTCTTAATATATAAATTATATGTAAGCGTAATTTAAATGTTCACTTTTTATTTAGCTGCAGTAAACTGCAGGACCGATTTATTAAATTGATTCTAAATCCTAATATTTTAGCTGTATCTAGTTATTTTTTTAAAAAGAACTTTGATAATGTTCTTATTTGAGTTATCTGATGGTTATTTAGATTCTTAGTACGAAACTTTAAGGAAAACATACATATATAGAACATAATAAAGTTCGAGTACTTATAAATCCATTGTGGAATGTATTCTTGACGATGACGCGTTCGCAACGACAAACACTGTCATTATCACATATATCTTACAACCGTTCCAATGCCAAAAAGATTTATTTGACAAAATCTTTACCTTACCTACTTCCCTTCGCTATCAATGACATTGGAAAAGTGATTAAGTTAAGCCGCATCCCGTGGTTTTCCCCTTCATGCATAAAAGGTTTACTGGATCATTCTCCTCTTGGATCACTCTATCTGTTAAAAAAACAGGATGAAAATCGGTTGTGTAGTTTTCAAGATTTTAGCATAAATAGGGGCAGACTCAAGAAAGCTACTTTCTTTATAATATGTTTATATATGATTTTGGATATAATTTTTGGAGCATATGTGTTGCAATATATGTCTGTTGAAACAAAAAGTCTGTTGAAAAGTATTTTTATATGATTTATACGTTATCTAGTTGCCATAACACAAGGTCTATTTCGCGTGGGACTAGATGATGGTGTATTAAAATAAGCGTTCTGAACTACTACTATTATTATCTATGATATAAAAATGAATCGCAAAATGTGTTAATAAGTGCATAACTCGATAACAGCTAAACCCATTTCCATAATATTTTTTTTAATTCGTGAAATATTAGTACGAGGGTGGTTTTTAAGCAGAAATTGTAGGTTAGGTTATTTGTATGAGGTCGGTTAGGAGTTAGGACTTAGGCAAAATAGGTACACAGTGAACGAAGTCACGTCGGACCTACTAGTTCAATATAAATGGTTTTTAATATAAAACCACAGGGCACAGTTAGTCTAAAAGATAAATTTAATACTTCAAGGCGATATCTTGTGATGTGTACGTCATATGAACTTTGAAACGCGAAGATTGTACAAGTCATCTCCAAATTTGTCTCTTGTCCGCCTTCAAAAAACCCTTGAAATGGCAGCTTTAAGTATAAATAAAAACTTCTGTAGTAGTGCTTCAGAAGGAAATCATATTAAAAGTTTAAATATTAATTTTATCCATGTCAGTCTATTTGTAAATAGTCAAATTAATAAAAATACTGCTATAAATGTCTCTGAGACCAAAAGATAAACGTTCTAAGAAGAAAAGCGTTCTATACTTATTTTATACATATTTTTCCACATTCTTTTGTCATACCATCGAATCCAATTAAACAAGACTTAAAATGTAACGTTAAATTTAGATTTGACTTATAAGAACTAACCAACGTAGGAATTACACCTCAGAAGTCAGAGGTGTGGTATGCATTGTCGTTGCAATCTACTCCAAATGTCCTGTAAACAAAGCAAACAAAGCCACAGACAACTGCTAATTATATGCAAATTTCAGTTGACGTAAGATACGAGTATGAATGTTCATGACACTTTAAAATTCTGTTTGATATCGCTGCCGGCGAGCCAGAGAAAAATCACCCATATTACCGGTACCTAGAGTTCTATCGCCTGGCAAATCCCGTTCCGTCGTCATATACGACATGTGTGAATAAATTGGCATACTTCGACGTTTTCCTATTCAACACATGTACGACAAGATTAACGATTCGCCAACAAGGTTGTATATACATTGTTTTTTTGATTTACAGCCAGACCCTCCTGGACATTGTAATTTGTCCTTTAAAACTATGTTAATTCATCTTAAGGCCAGAATTAATGATAATTATGGATCAACGTGACTTGAATTTTTGTATGGCATTAAACGACCATATTAACTACGATGGTGATCAGTCAATGCAAATTGCAGTTACTTATCATACTGGTTCGTGCCCACATCATTGGAACAACAACTTGGAAATGTGATTAAAGTCCAAAGATCAACTAAATATTATCGTATTTACCTTATCCTTTTTTGAGCCAAGTTTCGTAATGTCTTTGGGTTTTCCCAATAAACAGTTTCAGGTCTATAATGGTAAACAATTCAGATTGCGTCAGACAATGCATTCTAGGGAAATCCCTGTTCTATTCGTATCTATGCGACCTTATCCATACTAATATTATAAATGCGTAAGTAACTCTGTCTGTCTGTTACGCTTTCACGCCAAAACTACTGAACCGATTGTAATGAAATTTGGTACACAGATGGTCTAGAGCCTGAGATAAAACATAGGCTACTTTTTAACTAAAAAAACGGTTATAAGGGGGAGAAAGGGGAAGTTAAAGTTTATATGAAAGTCCACGCGGACGGAGTCGCGGGCAACAGCTAGTCTATCTAATAAATGGCATCTAATTAGAGATGTCATTGCGTTTCGTTTACCGCAGAACATTTCTCATCTCGCTCTCCTATAAGCCAAACTTTATTCCTCTATTATTTTAGAAACTGGCATTCTTAAGGCACTTACTTAGCTTTGCATCTATGAACAAAGGTGATCGCTAGCCATTCGGTTCAGTTGCCCGCCATCACATTAAAAGTCGAACAAAGCAAAAGCCTGTCACTCCATACTAATAGTTTTTATTACCGTCATGTGCCACCTACTGAGTCAAACAGTGCTATATATGGTTGCAACTGCGCTGTTCAATCACGTCATGCTCAGCCTAATCTAGCCTTCCTTTACACGTTATGAAGACACACTAACACACTTTGTAGTTCAACTATTTTAACCATACTAACTTGAATCTTTGTTACTTGTTCCACTGACGTCTTACTTCGGAGGGTTTATAAAGGGAGGAGGAATGTTATCTTCCCCTATAAGAGAGGGAAGACCATCAGCCAGTCGAGCAATTGTCTGGCCGGAGATAAGGCCACAATAGTTCGATGTCGAAAAGTTGTATATATATGCTTAGTCTCAAATAAATATCAGAAGTCGGCGCAGCAGTAGTGGTTGCTACAAGTAGGCTGGTTCCAAGCCATACCGGCTAAAACCCTGGGGGTCTTTGTCTCTTGTAGGGACAGATAAGTACAGATTCTTGTAATGGTTTTTACTGCACTACCTGAATCTAACCATATAAAGCGATGTAAAGTTTACAATACGCTTCTTCATAACTATTGTATTTAATTATTCCGTGTACATTTTGGATTTCCCGTGTAGTTTCCATTTCCGTGGTAATTTACCGGCTTTAAAATTAGTTTTCAATTCTGTTTTTAAACCTGTATGCTACATTTAAACAAAATTGTTCTGGTAGTTTTTCCTTTCAGCGCGTACAAAATTTTCCTCTTTATGAAGTAAGGATTTGTAACTTGCGGATATAATTAACCCCGTTTAAAACAATATACAAAACAACTCTAATATATCAAACTAGCGGTTGCTCGGAACTTCGTCCCCGTCGGATCTATTTCTATTATTTTGTTATAGTGAGTCAATCTTAGAAGATAGACATATACTGTCGCGGACTTTTTTTTAGATTATTTAAAGAGGAATAATTCTTTTATACATATTATTTTTGTATCTTGAACCGTTTTCGCAGCGCACGCAAAGGAAGCCCTCAAAGATAATAATTTTCCCCGATTTTTCCATATTTTCCATTATATCTTTGCTCCTATTAGTCGCAGCGTGATGTTATGTAGCCTAAAGCCTTCCTCGATAAATGGTCAATTCAATAAAAAAAGAATTTTTCAATTCGAACCAGTAGATCCTGAGATTAGCGCGTTCAAACAAACAAACAAACAAACAAACAAACAAACTCTTCAGCTTTATATATTAGTATAGATTAATCTTAATGACAAATCATCTTTATCATACCACTAATAAATCACAAGGAACACCAATTCAAAGAGACACAAATAAATTTATTTTCTGTATATGTGAATATGCTGATGTTAATCATCATATTCCCCCACCACTCTCGGCTTAGTTAAGTTAAATTAAGTTGATATGTACACTATTTTGGGATACTGTCTCCTGCAATTATCAGCGTTAAACTTATGTTTTATTATGCGATGACAGTAACCTGTGTGTGTATTAAATAAAATTCAACCTAAGGAAGTAATTTAGTGTTACTATGTTCGTTTATGTGTACTATACTACATATACTTTTGTATTCGCCTGTACTTTAGTTAAATCACCCGGATGTGGTCGCTTTTTATTCCGGTTTCACGTGTATAAGGTTGCATGCGGTGGTAACACAATCATTGGTCTTTGCCAAAAACCCAATATCTAAAGGTTAGTCAAATGCGTCATTCTCTCTGCCCTATAAAGCTTGAAAGGAAATTATTATAGGTCAAAGATGGAAGCTTTAAAGGTTATAGGTCTATCTATATCTATATGTAGCAAGCTTAGCAATGCAATGATATTTATTTATTGGTACTATGCTATTAAAATTTGAAATTATATAATCCTTGTATCTGATATAGATAGATATAGATTTCCATGTTTTCTTTAAATAAGAATATTTAGGGAACGGTTTAATACATTTGCAGAAGACTAGCAAAGGCGTCAGTGATGACCCGTTGCGGTGAGACGGGTTTTGTTGATATAAATTCGATATAACCCATGGTGTTGTCCCTAAGGCCCATAAGTGACAACCGCTTGGCGCAGTGGTAACACAACTGCTTTCTGCGCGAAGGGTCGTGGGTTTGATTCCCACACCCGAAAAATATATTTGTAATTTACATTTGTATTTTTCTGGGGTCTGGTTGTTGCTATGTATTGTATGTCTGTGTTTACAAAAGAAAAGTATGAAGTATTTTATTACGTTATCTAGTAGCCATAACACAAGTATTATATTTTATTTAAGTATCCTATGACGATATCTCCACCGTCCGAATCTCTTAAATCTTTTCCATTGGACCTTAAAACAAAAAAATATTAAAAAAAAACATACAAATTAAATGCACAAATTACCGTATATTCATACTAAGTTTCAACCGAAGTAAAGACGTCTCGCCACCGAAAGTTGTCTACTTTCACACAGAGATGCGTCACGGCTGCGCTCGGCTTGTCAATGGTACCTACATCTGATATTACGAAACTGGTTTTTGTACTGTTATACTTGAATTACCGAAGCATCGAGCCTCGAATCGTCATACTTGGTTTCATTAAATAAATTATACTTAATAAAATATTCGATGGACAATAAATGTAATTGGGGACGTGTCAATTATACTTCTTTGATGATTACTTTATATGTAGTTTAAGTTTATGAAGTTATTTCTGATAATAAATATCCTAAATAATAGAAATCGAATTATTACCAAGTGTCATACAAAAGTCAAATTAAGTAAGTCAAATACATCTTAATTCGACCACGCTACAAAAAGTAACACTTACGAATAGTCTAGTAGACCTTTATTGACCCCCACATAAAAAACGAGCGATATTGAGTGTAAGAAAATTGCATACCAAGCCTATCTATAAAAGTAGTTTATTATTTCTTAAATATGAAATAAAAGATAAGTACACAAAGGCCTATTAATAAAATCCATCGTCATTTCCAAATTAACTTTCCATTACCTATGGTATGGTGATTAACCTATAGAAATGGTATTGTTTAATTCTCCGCGTGCAACATACCCTGGCCTCAATACATATTTGGTTTCCAATAACACCAAACAGAATCGTTCTAGTTTCATGAGTTTGCGGTACTCATTTAGCAGCTAAACAATAATTACTGGAATTCGCGAACTCAATTAAAATCTTGTTGCAACCTTCTTGCAAGCCTATAAGATTTATGAAGTATTTTCCTTGACGGTAATTCTTGCAATCTATCCTCAAATAAACAAAAAAAATCGTTTATCATTCGGATAACGAAAGTCGGGTTTTAATAATTCATTTTGGTCTAAATACCTACATTTGTGAGGTATAGAGGAATGATTCATTAATTTGGAGATATTATCATTTAATAATAATTAGGGCTATGCTTTTTAACTAACGTTAGAACTTTAACTATTTTTTTATATTAATATTTTTGCGTCAAAAGCTAGATTCTTTAAGTGTCAGGCTATTTAATACAATACAATAAAACTTAATTATGGATACCCAAAGCCGACAGACGTTGTAAGTAATAAAAGAATAATCTGCAGTGGAAATATTGTCGCCATACAAAGAGGTAAATGCAAAGACTCGTCATCAGAACGAGTAATCGCCATAACATATTTTATTACAATCAGTCTTTTTCGCTCAGACAATTAATTGCTCGTTTCGATTGGCTGAGTGCGAGCGAGAGGCATGTAGACTAATATGTCTTTATTTGCGCAATTTGTGTCGTAAGGAGTTTTTCTCAGCGACGGTCACTGTCTGAACTGGTATGGCTGGTTGGAGGGTAACACCTGGCTTACGTATTCTATATGAAATTCTGCGGTTTTGGAAATATTTCTGGTTAGTATTTTACAAAAGTGCGGGCTAAAGAAGTATATAAGAACTTTACTATCGCATAAAAGTATTTTAAACATGGGGGCAAAAATGCAATGATTCTTTTGCCACTTTTAACTAGTGTTCAAGTCAAGTAGAGCATGATTTTGCATCCTTATCATTTTCAGACAAACATCTTAACTGAAAATTAAGAGCGAGGATGCAGTAAGTGGGTCGAGCGACAAAGTAAACTATGATAGATATGTAATCGGCTAATTGCGATCGGTACAGGCCTATCAATTAAATAAGGTTAGCTTGCTTGGGGCAATGACATATTTCCCGACCTTTCTTACACCATAGGATTCGCTTAAGACATTAAATCATTTCTAAGCGACCACTTCGAAACTATGCTAAAATGAAAGGCATTTTGAATTTTGACATACATATATAGATACGTTTATATGATGGAGTCATTGCGCCTAAACTACTAATCTGGCTTAAATGAATGTGTCAAATTATGTTGGCTCAAAATCTTACTAATATATGTAGTATTCGGGTTATAGTTTTTAACTTCTTTGTTCTTTTAATAAGACAAAAAACCCAAACGTAGCGTAACTTAGCTAACGTTCTAGAATATTCGGTTTATCTAGTTTCAAGCGGTAAAGAAGAGTCCCTGAAAGTTACATTGACTCTCAGCCTCTCTGGTGGTTGTAAGAAGGAAAGTCCACTGTAAACCCACAGAATTTCAATCTCTCTCTCACCTTTTATTGAAAACTATTTTATTTTATTGAATAACTAAAACATTTGATTTAATAACGGTACCAGAAACTAAGAAAAACGTAACAACACTAACACAGATAAGAAATCAAGTCAAAAACCGTTCGTTATCTGTGATAAATCACACATGTATTTTTATACGCTGACTCATGCAATGTGATTGTTGAACGAATTTTATGAAACCAGAGGAGCGTGAAAACAGGGGCTGCAGTACAATAGTCCAGTCTGGCTCGTTACAACGGTATAGGTCATGCATGAAAACTGATCATAATCTGAGCTGTTCTAAAATAAAAACTTTTCGGATTCAAAGAGCAGTAAAAGTATCTTCCTTCCTTATCTTTTGATTACAAAAGGAAAGAGAGATGACGATGCTATATAGTATATACTCAAACATTTAAAAATTGAGGCTTGCATGAAAACTGATCATAATCTGAGCTGTTTGAAAATAGAAACGTTTCTGATTTAAAGAACAGTACAACTATCTTCCTTCCCTTTCTTTTGAATACAAAAGGAAAGAGATATGACGATCCTTAAACATTTAAGAGGCGTAAAACTTCTATAGTGTGTTAAGTACAGTAACAGATGTGTTTAAAAGTTGTTTATTGATAAATGACGTCACGTGACCGTACCCAACTGATCTGTGACTAAGATTCAAATATTCCTTACACAACAAAGAACTTGAATTAAGAAAGTACTTAAAATTTCATCTATGAATAAAATAATTTTTAACAAAAAAAAAACCGACTTCAAACTAAAAAGCAAAAAATAAATTTGCTTCCCACAAAGCAATACGCATTTTCATTTAGTATACGAATATAGAAATGATTTAATAGTAATTTTATAATTTAGAAATCGGTTCCAAGTAAATGCTACAAAAATCTATACAATATCGATTTAACCAAACAAACACTTATTGTTTTACTTGGCACAATCCACAATATTTTAAACAGGATCGGAATTTAAGCTAATCAAACCGCTAGCGGCATGACCCTGCTAGTGTTTAATAAAATTAATGACATATGCCATATTTTATCTCAAGCAAACGATACCGACTAATTTGAATATTAAGACCAGATTACCAGGTGGTTGTAATTTGATAGCACCCAAAAGTACAGGGTTTCGCGAAAACAACATTGGGTCCGAACAGGTGTCCCGTGAGACTTATTTTTATTATTAACTCAACAAATGTTAGAAGTTATCTAACAATGTCAAATGTAAAAATGTCGCTTACGTTAGACGCTTGAAATTTTGATTTGGCATGTGGGTACCTTAGTAAACTTAAAGGTTATTTGCAACAGGACATTGCAAAATTCCCTAGGGAACGGGAGAAAGCGGGAGAAAACATTTGTATGAAAAAATCTAGGAAAAAGGGATTATAAGGGAGGGAAGGGGGGATCAAAGTTTATATGAAAGTCAACGCGGACGGAATCGCGGGCAACAGCTAGTATCTCTATATAATTGTACACTTGTATCGTTATGGTATTTTAAAACAATTATGTACCACACTAGCCGCCCTTACCCGGCTTTACCTCATTAGTTCTAGTTCCCGTATCGATCAATCTAGGATAAAAAGCATTCTGTATTAATCTCGAATCAAATCTACCTGTAAGGTAAACTTCAGGCAAATCGGTTCAATAGTTTTTGCGTGAAAGAGAAATATCCTTATTAACTTTAACGTTATTAATGTTAGAAGGGTTCCCTAGGTCTATATAGAATAAAAGTCACTTTATATAACCCGATTTTTATATTAAATATAAAATCATTAATAGCCTACACTATCTAATAAAGACGAAACGTGTCAGACGTTATTTCAACAGCACAACAAAGAGAATGACATATGATGGCTTCCATTGTACTTGATTGAATATCGCAGGTACAATAATCTCTTATCAGATAGATATGCTCACGAGAAAATGTTCCAAGCTATCTTGAACACTTCTGATAAGTCTGATATAAGATCTCCTTTCTTTTAACTTTCCAATCTTACCTTATCTCTACGTGTAGACTACCATATATTTCAAGATATTATTAGAACTTCGTATTGTGGATTTTCATCCTAAGACGTAAGTATGTGCATACTGTATATGGTTTTATCTCGAACATTCTAGACCGTTTTATTGCCTATTGTTTCAAAATGTTCACGCTTGACGGGACAAATAAAAGACGTTGGCGCCATTAACGTGTTTTTCTTAATATTATTTAATCTGTGGTGTGTCAAATGTTTGTTCTTAAGTTTGTGGTCCGATAAGTACGTGAACTTTTCTTACATTTACTAAGGTAAAGATAAGTAATTACAAGAAATTCTTAGTCTTAAGACAAATACTAGTTCTACTACTAAGTATACTTGTGGTAATTATTATATATATATTAAATTTCTTATAATTAAGAACAAAAATAATTAGGACCTCTTAATTTCCCAAAAGTCATATATTTTACAAATATTCTTCAGTTGCGATTAAATATACATTTTTTTAAACTAAATTGTAATACAAACATTTACTTTTTTGTAGTTTATCTATCGAAATAAGTCTAGGTAGGTATTAGGTATTAGATTTTCCTGCGATTTTGTTTACTTGGAACGTTAGTCAAATTTCAAGTCCTTGGCTTTTGAATAGTTTATCATAATCTGTTAAGATTTCGCAACGATAAAAGAGTAACTTTCTAATGAATAATATCAGCAATGGTATTATTTTACGTTTAGAAAGTTTAGAAGTTCAACAATCGGTCATAAAATCCCCGTTTTCGACTAATATGTCTCGACCATAAGTGTACCGTTGTCGTAGGTGACTGTTACATTATTATTCTCAAAGCGAAGAGACTTTACGATCGCCTTCATTCAAGGCAATCTGACTTATGTGTCGCCGAACGATATTATAAATTCATAAGTGTATAGCCGTCTGTCTATACAAATGAATTTCGCTTTTTATGAGCTCAAGTTTGTCAACCCAGATACGTAGTAGAATTTTGATACAAGTTTTTATGAGGATCGGTCTAGTGTGCACAATATACATGTACATATAATATGTAATTATGTCTGTGTTTTTTTAATTTTCCGGTTAGGTCAGGTTAAACCTTTTAAAATTTGTCTTATAAAATTGAATTTAAAATTTGACTACACCGGAATACTAGCGCTATTCTGAGTGCTCGTCCTCAAATTTCAGCTGAAATGTTGCCCTTTAGGTACTACGTTTCTCCTATTATTTATAAACACTTTTAGAAAAACTCATTATTGATTTGCTATGACGATTCAAAAATGTAACTACACGTAACCAAATTGAATTAAGACATTTGACGAATCTGTCTCCAAAGCAAGTTCCTCATTATGACGTTATTAATAACCTCTACTAAAGTACCTTATAATCTTTATTACATTCAAAATAACTATAACATCTAGTATGGAGTATCCATATAACGGCGCACCCATATTTTCCTTTATATTCAAAAGCCAGACGTACAAACCTGTTTGAGTGCCGTTGAGTAGCCTTCTATTGTACTTGTGAGCGCATCGGTACTACGTTTCGTTAAAATCATTTCTTACCGTAGTTAATGTTTTTGAAAAACATACACGTTTTCACAAATTTATACGGTTCGTTTTGATTAACTGATCTTTGTCTTATCATAATGAGATAAAGGTTTTCACTGCAACTATCAAAATTTCTCGCTGGCTCTTATCTGTAGAAACTGCTTTTCGAACCAGTGATGCATAATTGGTGTCTATTTTAAAATGTGGAGACTAATTCAATAAAGATACATTTGACTTTTCTGCAAAATAGTCGAGTCGATAAACAAACAATTGTATGCAGATAAAACTCTATTATATAATGTTAAGGTCAAATATACTAGGCTTAAAACTAGGCTTCATATATTAACACTGTCATAGTAATAGTGTTACAAAACATGTACGACAAATGCACACATATTTTTCTAAGACAACGAATATTATTAACAAAACAAACTTAAAACCAAATGTTGAAAGAGTCCATTAAAATTGTGGAGTGACTCACACGACCCGTTACGAGAGCAGACCTCGCTAAATATTTGATACTGGCATCACTCATGATTCGATAATTTATTAGCACGTGTCGAATATAGTATATACGTTCTATTTTTATTCTAGTAATTTCTATTACAATAATACATTTTGTTACAAAACCTATACATTTCAATTTTTGCTTTCAAAGCCTTCAACTTTGCAACTGTTTATCGGTGGACGTGGTCCATAGACTATCTCATACCAATGTATTGTTAAATCTGTAGTTATATATTTTTGAACTTTATTTCACGTATCCTATCCATTATACATTATTGTAGTCTTTACAAAGTTCCTTATTATTTAAAGAACGAACTGAACCACCTGGCTTAGCCTTATCAATCAATCAGCGCTTACAAACAAACTTTTCGGCTTTATAATCTTATTTTAGTAAGCATTATACTAAAAGTCCTATTTTTGTTTCAGATTCTGTACAACCAAGTCGCTGAGTGGCTGAACGAAGTTATAGAGGTAATGTTTCATTTAATACTTATTCAATCCTCAAGTAAACCTGGTATTAAAGTATCCTGTGTGTTCAGTTAACCAGTCTACCCGGCATGCCAAACTTCAGCCAAATTCTCTGTTCAGGTTCAATATTTGACTTTAATAAAATTTTAAGTAGTTCCCTGTATTTTGATAATTACTCATAATATGGTTTTTGCCCCCCTTTTTATAGTGAGGAAATCCTCACAGGATATCCACTAACCTCGGGAAAAGAACCATTGAAGAACCATCGTTTGTAATCGCCCAATACGTTTTAAATAGATGTTAGTCCTTTTTAATTAATTTTACTTTTCAGAGCGTGAATAACGTATTTCAATATATTAAGTTTAGGTTATAGTGGTATACTCAGTTTCTCCTCTCCTCTTGAGTTCAACACAACTTCATAAAGTTGCTTACAGAGGACTCTTCTACACAAGTGGAGGCTGAAAGCGGTTCTTATGACTATTTCAAATTATGCTCGTAGCTTCATCGTACTCTTTATAATATTACTTGCATATACATTTCCATGACAACATTGGAATAAAAATATCTCATGTATTAATCCATGGTAGATCTAAAGAAAAAGATTTTTATAATCATACAATATTACCCATAAAGGAACGTTATATATCTCTTACCTACAGATCTTCAAACACTTAACGCATTTTAAAGCGGAACGCATTTTAGTGAATCAAGAAACAGCTTACAGATTGCTATGTAATAACATCGAATACTTACATAATATATTAATATACGTGAAAAGCGTTCGGCTTATAACTTAAAAGTTAATAAACATAAACATAAGACTTTACCGTTGCAGCATCCTGAGCTTAGGCATGCAATAAACTGTGACGAAACAATAGTCATTGCGAAATCTTCGTAAAAGACAGTCGTGGGCGACCAATATCATTAATAAGGCCATAACCCTATTTAGTCCTTATGTACCAAGCGATAAAGTTGAAATTGGTCAATCAAAGGTATTTAACTTTAGGAACGAATTCCTTAGTCTGTTCGCAAACATTGACTGTGCTAACCAAATGTTTAACTACTTTGACCCGTATGCTGTTGTTATAGAGTTGATTAAGGTTAACATAAAATTGCCCCCATTGCAAATTGTTCCATGACGCGAGCTTGCAAATTACAACCTACATTATCCTGATACCATCCACAGTTTTACGGAATATTCCTTTGGAACTGTTATTACTGGGTTGAGTTATGTTAAAGCTGTCGTGGATTCGATTCGGTATTTAAAAATTTTGGCCCTTTTTTGTTTTTGTGGGGAAATCTTTTTGCCGATATCACTGATATTATTATGACGCCGAAGTATTCTATCCACACCCCGGTCAATACATTCTGGCCTGGTTATTTCTGCAAATAGAAATTGTGTAAGAAATTATATTGCCAAGGTTAAAAACGTTAACTTTATGATATATGTACCATATGTAGGACATAATTACTCAGAGAATAAGATAATAAATAATAATTTTACAAGTAATAAAGTATATTAGATATTAACTTCCTGATGACGATGTGACAAAACCGGTCGTGATTTTGAGATTGAATTTAATTAATTATGTATTTCTTAAATTTAAAATGTGGATACCAAATTATTCACAGTATCGCGTACCGCGCATACGTACGTTATATGTGGCCTTATTTAAAGAGGTGAGAAATGTGTAGCGAATAATCTTTAGACTAAACGGTTGGCAGAGAAAAAGCTTTGTTAGATGTCTGCTCATATTCTTTAAATAAAAATTTATTTCAGATTTGTGTTCAAATGTATTGTAAAATGTTAAAACACATTTACCTTACTTTTCAACGTAGCTTTAATATAAAAAATAATGTTTATATCAACTGTTGAATCTACAGATTAGCGCATTTAAACAAACATTGTCTTCACCTTGATTTTATTACTAATACAGATAGCCAATAGAGCTCAACCGAGCGTGATGTCATCAATCCTTGAATATTGATAGAACTTCTATACTCAATATATACTCAATTTATAAGAAAACGCAAAAAATACCTTAGCACATTAACTTAAAAATATCTATAACAATGTGACCAACGCCAAATACTCATACTCGTACGCAAATTAAGTTTAAGCACGCCTTAAGACTAGTAATTTTGACATAATTGTATGGCGAACTGTCAAATCGGACCGATTTAAGTTGTACTTAATTTTAAGTTGCGTTTCAGTATTCCGGCACTAGTCATTTTGAATTCCATCCATTATTTTCATTTTCAAGTTGATACAAAAAACTTCTCACTCAAACAGACGTCAAAAGTCGAATTTACGCGAACTAGCGTTACACAGCCGAGCGTGACGGATCATTCTTCGTTACTAAAGTGCTTAAGAAGCTTTCACTTCAAAGTACCTACACGGAAACGCGTCGCCAGTGGTCATATATTGAGGTCACCAATAGGTTCATAAAATGTATAATAATATTGACATCGGCTATCGCCAGCTGTAGCGATATGCATGTTTGCACGCTCCAGACTCGACGATTGTATGCTAAGTGTGGGATTACATATCAGTGTGAAATGCGACGCAAATCCTTTATACTTGTATCTACTCTAACTATATCTTATAAAGGATCAAAAGTCTTTGTCTCTTGGGATTAGGAAATCGTTTTTTTTATAGTTGGGAAATACATAGGATACCCATGGACCTCGGGGAAGGACCACGGGTTATGTCGGACTTCTTACGACCAAAACCCCGCTGTTTACCGTTCTGCCGCAGCGAGTGGGGATCCTGGGTACCTTCGCAGACTCTTTCGCGAAGATTAGGAAATCCTTATGAAGATATAATTTTTAAGCTTTGAATTCAACTGAAAGTATAAAATATATAAGAGCATCACATTTTTATGTCTACCAGGTGTCTGAGAATTGCTATTATTATCCTAAAACAAAAAAGGAATTCAAAAAGTCATAGACACTTCCTATTTAGGTACTTCCTTACTTAGTTTTACAGCAATCCTAATGTCTATGATCTTGTATAAGTCATTCAACGCTAAGTTTACATACAGCGTAGTGTAAATATACTCTTCCGAAAGGTATTTTTGATTATACGAAGCTACCCTAAAGTCTAATAAAAGATGTCAATGCATTCCACTCCACACCTCTAAACTTCAGATGCGTAATGACTATGCACTTGGTATTCACAACAAATCGCACTGGTTTCACCTGCCCCAGCATAAAATCATCATCGAATTAAATTCATAAGACAGAAATCTCATGTATCCTTAATATTATTAGGACGTAACGTTGTAAAGCAACACCGAATCTAAAATTCTTTTACTAATTTGAAAGATACGTTATTTGGAAGGTATATATGTATATCGAAAGAGAGGCAGTAGTACTGAGTTCTACAAAATCGCAATGTCTCAACAACTTCCTTAAAATAAATGAATCTTTAAACTAATATAGCATTAATTTCACCCCTTTTCTTTGAATTATTAATGATGTACATACCCTATCTATCAAAATCTTACAACCCATAAAGATATATTTATTTTCGTATTTTATTTATAATATTATTATACTACACTTGGTAACTCTCTTTTAATTGCCAACAAATGTACTTATAATTTAAAGTCGTGTTGGAAATTTTAATATCATTTTATTGTGTAATACAAAATTAACAAGAGGCGTATCTCACAAGAAATCTCTGATAAGAATCTATGTGAAGTCTAAAGGTCAAGAAGCTTATTGGAAGAACACTCGTACTAGAGATATGGAAAAATACATTGTAACGGTTTTAAGAAACTTAAAAAAGGTTTAGTCTTTAGATGAATACTACCAGAACTAGCAAATTATATGATTAGATATATTACTTGTAATTTTATACATTATCATATGGTGAAGAATAACATAACCATATAATAAAAAAATAATTTACTTTTTTCCATAAAACAATATTGACAAATAACCGATGACAATTTTTTATACGAAACTATTGATGATCTTTTTATATCTTTCTTCATAAGTGACTAGTAAATAACTTGAAGGTACAATATTTAGTTCCTACGTAAAATAAGTTCTCGCTTGGGTTAATTCGTAATTAAAAATAGCTTCAGCAGACTTACAAGGTCTTGTGAATTGAAGTGAACAACAAAATTAGTGCAGCTATTTTATAATTTTTTGTTCCTCACTTCAGACCTTAATCTGTACCAAATACTAAAAACTCCAAATTCCCGTAATCTGAATATATACAGTTGTAAATACACAGAATGGCGATAACAATCGTGCTTTATCATACTTACCTACGTGCCCAGTATTGCTTTCACTGTTATTCGAACTCCAGGAACAATACCTTCATTGTTTGGCTCGTTTTATTCAAATTATGTAATGAGCAAACAACATTAAAACTACAGTTAAAATAGCATTCATGTTCATATTTTTCAATTATGTCTCTCCATGTAAAATATTTTAATAAAGTTTGTGTAATGTACTTACTAATAAATATTAAATTTATCTTTTCACGTTTCAGAGTTCACAACGACATGGGGGCGAGGTCCCGGGAGTTATTCCTGCTCCTGGCAGTGTGCGCACTTGCTATCGGCGAGGCAGTCAACAAAACTACCAAGAAAGAAGGCAAGGACAAGGACTCTGACAACTTGCTTTTCCAATATGAAGACTACGACGGTGCGGACGACCAAGAAGTTCTTTTCAACGAAGACCGCCCCTGCCCAAGAGATTGCATATGCACTGTATCCCAGGGATACAGAATAGCTAAGTGCAACCGCTTAGAAGTTGGCACACAAAAATTCGGCGACGACATCACAGACCTGGTTATAGAAAATTCAGATCCCGATGTGCCAATCGAGCTGGGAGATCAAATTTTCAAGAAGTTAGGGCTTCATCAAATCGCAACTGTAAAAATTGTAAATAGTACCATTGGTTCTGTAGCACCAAACGCTTTCCATGGCCTCCATGAACTCTACGCTGTTAACTTATCCAATAACAAACTAAAGACCCTTCATCCCGAAACATTCGCCACCAATAAGAAGCTATTACTGCTAACTCTTTCGAACAACCCTCTAAAGTTCCCCGCACCTGGAACTCAGGAATACTTCCTCAATGCATCCTCCGTGCAAGAACTTGATATATCCTACTGTAATATGCAATACATCACAGCAAACACCATCAAACACATGCCAGGGCTAATGTACCTTAATCTGGCTGGAAACAACTTGTCAGAAATGGAAGAGGACACCTTCAAGAGCTTGTTAGATTTGGAAGAATTGGATTTAAGCGACAATAACATCAAATCGCTTCCTAACGACATCTTTTCAGAAAACTCAGAACTGGCCACACTTCACATTCAGCGAAACCCGATTGATTCGGTGTACGGACTTCAAATTCCTGATTTACTTACATTGAATGCAGGCCAGACTAACATTAAATTTGTTGGACCATCAATGTTCAACGGTATTACCTACATTGCTAACCTGAATCTTAGCGGCAATAACATCGAGAAAATCCACAACCAAGCATTCCACAAATTAATAGAACTTAACTATCTTGATCTCTCGTACAATAACTTGGATTTCATATCGTCCATTCTTATCAAACAAAACATCGAGTTGGACATTTTCAAAATTTCAAACAATCCCCGACTAAAGCACTTGCCTGTAGACGGCTTCCATTGTTCAGCGGAACAATTCAATATCTATCTATTTGAAGCGGCTAATTGTGGCCTCGAAGAAATATTCGATGACTCCCTGAAAACTTTCACAATTTTATCCCAAATCAATCTTTCAGGCAACAATATCAAAAGCATCAGTGATAAAGTATTTTCTCGATCTCCCAAGTTAGTAGAAATTAATTTGGCGTACAATCAACTGACTTCATTGGAACCTAAAGTGTTCGAAGTGAACAAGGAACTCGGTAAATTAAATCTTCAAGGAAATCCCTTGAAAATTCTTTCTGCTCAAGTATTCTCGCACACTCCCATGCTCACTTGGTTAGACGTAAGTCATGGTGAGCTAACGACTCTTTGGAAGACTGAGAACCACACAGAAAACCTTCTGAGCAATTTGAGTTTCCTCAACGTTTCACACAATAGAATCACAGAAATTAAACAAACCGAATTGGACAACCTTAACAAACTTCGCACATTAGATATTAGCAACAATCTGCTGGCATGTAGTCGCGAGTTTGAAAATTTGATGTCGTGGTTGAGCAGCAAAAAGGTTTCACCTAACGCAAACTTGGCAAGCATCGCTAATTTGGCTAAAGACAACAAAGAAGAAGCAGAGACATACAAATGGGAGTTCCTCACTCGTAAGACTTGCGGAGGTGCCAACATCCACCCGGTGGAGCCCATTCCGTTCGAAGAAGAAATCTGGGAAAGGATCGACAAGGATACCGAGGGAGACGCAGACTTTAAAGAAACTCTAGATGACGCTAAAGTAGACGACAACAAGGTTCTCGATGATGAAGCCGACGATGACAAGCTTACTGAGGAAGACGACGACGAAGACGACGGTGAAGATGAGGGAGACGACGATGACTCGACCGAGGAGTACGACGACGACGATGATGAAAACCTAGACCTCAAAGTTAAGCTCATCGAGAAACCCAAAGGAAAGCCGTCCACGCCCGCACCGACCACGGAAGCGTCTCGCAAAGACAAGATGAAGATCGACATCAAGTTACTGGAGAACGATAACTTGTACGACGACTTGGAGCCCGAAGTCTACGTGCAGGAATCCGTTCAGGAGTCCGACCACGGCCGCTACGAGTACCTGTGGCCGATCTTGATAGCCATTTTGAGCGCGTTGCTGCTGCTCATCGTGATCGCTAAGGTCGTGATGGTGATCTGCACGAGGAGGAACAAGCAGATGCGCTACAACAGTGCCATAATCGCCGCGATGAGCAACCCGAGCCGCACGAAGAAGGACTGCGGGCTGGTGTACCAGCAGTTGTCGGAGGAGCTGGGACCGGCCACGCCCAAGCTGAGCCGCTACGCGCCGCTGCACAACGTGACGGTGAAGGCGGCGACCGTGCAGTCCTACGAGAGCAGTCCCTTCCATCACAGCAACATCGTGCCCGAGGCGGTGTGAGCGTACAAAGCAGTCGCATTAATACTGTGTTAACTCTTACATAAGCGGTAAGTGATAGAATAAAGCGCTAGTCACACAATTTACACGGTTATTAAATTACAAAATTGAGCATGTCTATAGTGCCTTCGACGATATTTTTTGAACAGTTTTGCTTGAACGTTTTTAGCTAGAACTAGCGCTTCGTTAATCATTAAGTAAAAGTAACAAAATCGAAGTCAAATTCAACAAATTAATTTAAGATATACATAATTATATATTATACAAATTAGTTGTTAGGTTTATTTTATGTACTTAAAATTATTAAAAATTAAACACTATTTGGAGTTTTTTATTTATTGAAACGTAACAAGACACCTGTAATAACATGATATGATTACAAAAGTTAATAAACAGTCAGAGAATCTTCCAATAGTTTGTATAAATCTTCTTCAGTTTGAGAGATTGGGGTCAATTGTAGTAAACGTCTCTGGAACAAAAAAAAATAATTATAATCATAATCATTATTTAATTAAATTGGTTATGGATATACTTATCATTATTGTCTTATTATTATTTTCATTATTAAATTCTAAATTAAAATTAGCCACAACTTTTGATAGTTGGTAAAATTATTCAATAACTTTCGGAAAAATAATTTAACTTTGGTTTAAAAGAATCAGGTTAAATATAAAATAAATCCAAGGAAATGATTAATGTAAACCATTCTAACTTCAATAGCCTCGAGCTAGTTATATTTTACAACTTGTCATTAACATCGAATTCGAGTTTCATAACACTTAAATTATCCATAATTCAAATTACCGTCGTAAGCAATTTGTAGAACTAAATGACCAATCTTAATTGACGTCAGAGTTCTTAATAATTACTGAAATAAATCTTCTATAAATGTATAAATAATATAACTGACTAGTTCTTCAGTTATTAAAAATTACAAATTCTGCTCCTATTTATGTATATACTATACACATTAAACCTTCCTCTGTAATTACTATCTGATAAAAAAACTGCATGAAAATTTGCGTACTTTTAAAGATTTAAGCATACATAGGACAGACCAAAGAAATCAACTTAGTTTTATACTATGTAATGTTTTGAAGCCAACATAATCTAGTTAAGTAAGTTAAGTAATCTATGTTTATAGACCTCCGTTCATAGAAGTACGTTATTACCTGTGGCAAAGCACCTTTGACAAGATCAGGAATATCCTGCGCAGCGTACCCTAAAGAAGAAAGCCCATCATTGATGTTCATTTTCTCCATATATTGTATAATTGTATCAGCTAGAACATTTCCAGCATCGTCCTGTTTTCTACCAGCTGTATTGGCACCTAGGAGACTGGCTGCTTCGAGATGTTTGTCGGGGTCACTTGCGGCGGTAAAACGGAAAACAGCTGGAGCAGTTACTACTACCGATAGCCCGTGGGGTATGATGGGGTCTTTGCTGTAATGGAGTTAGAAAATTCTAGCATACTAAGAGCTACAGAATTCTAATATACTACAAATAAAATTATACTCTTTGTAGGTACTACTTTTATTAAACATTTATTAATGAATACTCAAGCGGAGTATGGTTTTGGTAGAAATAACAAAATAGTAAAAGAAACTGATTGGATAGTTTACATAGCATTTATATTAGAGCATTATAAGCAATATTCCAAGATATAAAAATCAATTACTTAAAGCATACTACTCGAATTTGTTTAGACCTTTTACTCCATAAAAGAATCTTGAAAATGATTCTAAATATAGAAAGATATATTGTATAGCTGTCATTCAAAAAGCACCCTATATATAGGTCGCGTCACGAATCTTTGGCGCTGAACGAAACCTGCGCAGAAGTCAAAAATAAGGTATCGAGTAACGGCGCGGCGCACGGGGCGCGTGATCGTCGGGTGCGCGAGCGTTGATTGGTTGTCCCAGTCGTGTTGTCTTTCTCGCGCCAATACGTCAATTACGAGCGCGATTCTACCGATGTGCAGCTATTCTCGTCCAGCGCTAAACATAAATGACTCGACCTATACCTAGCCTGCTATACAATAACTTACCCATAGTCTGCCGGCGTGAACTCCTTCACATTGCCAGCGATGGGGTAGGCCAGGCCATGGCACAGATGCACCCCGGCGTTGCCGATGCCCACGCCCGCCATGGTGGCCGCCAGGTGCATGCTCGAGCGAGCCTCGATATCGTCTGGGTGGTTCACTGACCGGTGGAAGTATTTGGCCAAAGTCTG
>JADANM010006098.1:9303056-9327924 GCA_026213755.1 Eurema hecabe
TAATTTAATGACTACCGGGTGACTAAATATATGCCAGTAGCGACTCACGGAGCTAGGCAGCGCGGCGGCCAGGTCGGCGCCCTCGGCGTAGGCCTGCAGCAGGTTCTGCAGGTGGCCGTTGTTGACGGCGTGCTCCACCTCCGACAGGCGCTCCGCCTCGTCGCGGCACGTGCGCGCCGCGAACGCGCGGTACACGTACTTCTCACGAATGAACCGCAAACGCTCTTCCCTGCCACCAATTAAATAATATATATATAAATAATAAAATTAAGTTAATATAATTGTTACCAGTGCACAACGAGCCACTATATACTGTACCCAAGTACCCCAGCTTTCTTGTCCATGGTCCTTCAAGCCGGATAACGACTTATTTGCGTGAATACGATTTTAAAAAACAAAATTGGAATCATTACATTACATTAAATTACTGGGCTACTGAGTCTTAACATCTGACGACTCAAAGTGGGGAACGTCCGTGTAGTGCACCCCTGCCCGGAGTTGGGCTTTATAGCAAAGTTCCGGGTAGCACTGCATTGGCTATGGGCTAGCTGTTACTCTTACCATCAGGAGTGCGTCCAGCTCGTCTCCCCTCTTCATATTATAAAAAAAAACATGTGGAAGTAAAACGGTTGGTTATGAATGAAACGTATCTGTATAGATTAATCATTACAGGTAAACGATGAACCTAAAAATGATTCTTGGACTATTTTATTACTAGCATAAAAAATACAACTAGTTTTCTTACGATAAGTGAGGTAATAGCTAATTAAGAAGTGTGCTGACTTTAAATTAAACAATGAATAAACATTATCAATACTAATCAACAAACAATGAAATCGTTCATCCGACAACTTTTATACATTAAAATGACTATCTTGTTATTATTTCTGTTACATGATGTATCGTTACTTCTATAGAAACGCGAAAGATTTTGAAGACGTAAAAAACTATTGATTGAATTTGGCTGAAGGTTTCCATCCAGTTAAATTAGACCTTTTACCCTACCCATAGATCATGCATCTAGAGGAAAACACCATGTATTATATCGATCTTCTACTGACCAGCAGGTGTCACGGGCACCTTTCGTGAAGACAAAGACCTCGGATCAACACATACCATACTTTTTATCTCGTTATTGCCTAGGGCATGGAGACAACGCGAGCAAACCCTCGGACCTCATATTGTAAAGTTTTGTTATAAATGGATATTTGGAATTATAAAGAAAATTAAACATATAAAACAGTTTTGCAACACAATTAAACAGTTAATATTGTGATTCAAACGAGCGATAATAGTGCCTTAAAGGTCAATCGTGACAACTTTGTTAAGCTATTAAATGCTAAGTCTTCGTAACAATAAATTCTTTCAAACATTCAATAAATATGTTCGCTGAAATTCCAAGAATTGTCTGTTTCTGTACCAATTGTAGAATAGTTGCGAGTTTAGCGATTCTACACTCTGGGAGATAATCTAGAAAATAATTGTGCATTCTTTTATTCCTATAAGAAAAAGAGTCCTGGAAAGGATATTAGAAACGCATTCGTCAGCGATTTTGGTAACGATAGCTTTTCCCTCTGACGAGGCAAATTAGCCAGTTTTATTTATAACTAGCTGTGCCCGCGACTTCGCCCGCGTAGAAAAGTGATTTTGGACGGCATTTTTAAAAATCCCTAACCCACGCCAATAGTTCAGCAAGTTGAACGTCATTCTTTAAATTGTCATAACTTTTTTATTTATCAACCGATTGACGTGAATTAAACACTAATTGTTAAGTGAAGCTTACCACAAGTTATCATTTAAAACCCCATCTAGATAGGATAAGCCGTTTCTGAGATTAGCGTGCACAAACAAACAGACAAAAATTCAAAAAATCATTGTTTTGGGTTCTGTTGCGTTAATAAAGGTCTCCTGCGAAATTGTTTCTCATGTATCTTTCATGTACAGACAGGGACTCGAAGGCGAGCCACCTGATGGAAAGTGGTCATCGCCGCCCATCAACACTGGGTTGCCGGCATTATTTAATAGCTTTGTAGAGACACTTACATGGTACTCCCAGGCTTCAGCTTCAGCCGTTCATCCAGCGTGTTCTCCATCACATCGTTGAACATCTGGTTGCCCATGTGCCTCGCCAGCAGCAGCTGCGATGTGCTGAGCCGGTCCAGGGTCAGCGACTGGATCCGAGATATGTGCACGCCCAGCTCCCGATGGCTTCCAGAACATTCTATACACACTATTATGCCGAAGTTCGTTGACAACCAAGTCGGATCTGAAATACGCAAAATATTGCTCATTGTTCATTTTTATTCCTGTTTTGGGAGTTAAGTATATATTATAGAGATAAGGTAATGCTTCATTTTAGGAAACACTGCTTTTGACATAAAAATAATAAGTTTATTATATTAGGAGTCAGAGAATGGCTTTATGTTGAACGAAACCAAATGGACTCACTGTGGAACTAGCGTTTATTTCTTTAGTGCATGATGAGGTCAACTAGTGTTAAAACTGTTATAATAAAACAAGGCTTATAAATGGTGTTACCAGAGCTAACCATTAAATATTCGTAAATACAAAGTAAACCAGCGCTATACATGAATAGCAATAATATCATAACTTTTCAAAGTATCTTTTATCTCCGAAATCTATAGAGATTTGTTTAAAAAGAATTTCGCTTGGAAACTTATGAAAAATTCTCCTTTGAATTCTGCAAAGTCTTGAATATTTATATTTTATTTGAAATTCTACAAAAGCTCGTTCCAGTTCGATGATCCTGAGAGCTCTTAGGACAAAAGATAACGTGGATATAAGTCGGTATTTTGTGAAGGGCTCTTGTGCCGAAGCAGGTACCTAAGAAGTGCACACTATCTAACTACCATCTGTAAATAGCAGTCTTTATCTTTAACCTTTTCAAGTATCACCTATATTGGATGAACTAATCGTGCCTTGCGTCTCCACGCGTGACCCGATAACCAGATAATCTAGCGTAATGTTAACTAGCGGATAAAAGCATATACGTTACGAATGTATCCATCATATGGAAAGAAATTATCTTACGATAAATTGAACAAAACTTTTCATTTTTTTTTCACCACTTTTTTGTTATGGTGACCATACTCAGTGGCCCACCATATCGTGGTTTGTCTAATATTTCCTATTACAATGTTTGTTTTTTAAATGAGCAAAGGGGAGACGAATGGATATTTGAAGATAACAATCGTCTTCTTCCATTATTTAATGAATTTAAAGAATTTACCAAAATAATTTATACAGGATTATCTCTTTAAACAGCGTTTCTACAGACAAAATTTTCACGATTATGAACTACAATTATAAGACGCGAGAAGAAAAATGAATAGCTAAAAGAACCAAATTGGCCCCATAAGTCTGTCAACGCATACATCGTCTTGTAAGCAAAAACAGCAACCCATTTACCTAGTGTTGCGTGCACAATGCATAATGTTATGCAACGGTGACTCAAACAGTGTATAATGGAACAATACTCGCGCTTTTTATCCATAATTAGCGTTTAACTGAATTATCGTAATTGTTTGCGAGCACTCACATGTCTGCAGACAATCATTCATAAAATTCTGCATGGCGGGTTATTTAATACATTGACACTGTTACTAAATTTTTTTTTAAACGGCCAGAAGCGATTTCTAGATCATTCGAAGTACTCATATCAACACACATTCTTTGGATGAGTTTTCCATCCATCAAAAACTTGAGATTTGTCAAGACTCGTTACCGAACCTGTGTAAAATTAAGACCCTATTTAGTTTCCACTTGTAAACTTAGATGAGTTACAAACTGTTTAAAGTTGTAAAGCTGTATGAAGGTAGAGTCTCGAATTGAAGCTGCCTTCGCTTCACATCTACATCTTGATCAAACTTTCTGTTTGTATTAAGAGAGATTGAAGTGTCAGTTTAATTCCTCATTTGCTTCAAGCTTTTAAGGGTCGTTAGTTTCGACTGGTGATCATATTTTTCTTTCAGACAACCTTAAACTTGGCGAGTGTTATGACTAAGTATAAGTACAATCTTTCAAACAGCAAAAAAATCAAATGGAAGTCCTAATATTTTTACTGACGGTTAGATTTAAATATCCACTTCAATCAAAACAGAACCGCACGCATCACCGTACCCTAGAAATATCCGCAGATGCAAACTCTTTCAACCGTTCCAAAATAAGGACTAGTGCTTCGTAGGTACTAGTCCTAAAATCTCCACTTACCGTTAGAAGACCCGCAGTCCGCACAAAGCTGGTTGCCGGGCATCGCCCGTACAGCCCGTATGACCGCTCGCTGTAGATCCAGCAGAGAGTGACCTGTCTCCGCCTCGCTCTCCCCACCCTGTTGGTGGAAGGCTCGGAGGAGAGCCCCCTCCTTACAATTCACGAGAACGGACGTCCATGCTCGCTGCTCGTTCTCGTCATCCGCTTGGAAGTGGTATGTTCGGTTGTCTGTAGGTGATAGGTTGTTCTATTATGAGTACGTTCTTTAAATTTGTCACACTCAAATATATTTTTATTCAGCTAAGATATAAGAACAAAAAGTACAAAGAAACCAAAAATAATTATACTTATAGTCGAACCAAATAAATAAGATCTCCTTCAGTATTTTTTTCAGACAAAGAAGAGCTCAAAATCTTACCACGTCGCAGTAATAATAATTGAGTTATTATGATATACAATTATATAAAATTCAATAATTATACGATACCCATACTTTTATAAATGTTCCAAGTAACCGACGTTTAAACACATGAAACAAGAACCTTTGTTCTCTATCATTTTGGAGATATGACTCCACACAAGCACAAAATGATAAAAGTATCGAATTTCCTTTATCACCCCTCTGTTTTTAGCTCTGGCATTCATATTAATTAAAATAACGATCAGATAACAGAGAACGGTTATTTAATTGAACCTGCAAAGGAAGTGCTGTTCTTTTATCATCATTTTATAAGGATGTGTTGACAGTTTTTGATATGATAATTGTCATCAAGGGTACGGAGTACCTTAGTGAGGAAATAGTAATTAGACAACTGTTCATAGGAGGAAAGATATGAGGAAGGTCGCTATCATTAAGATAGAGTTTCAAGGCGCTAAGCACAGTCAGAATTAGGAAAATGAGCCATTGTAATTAAAGACAATAGAAATATTCTTACATGTTAATACAGTTAACTGCTGATTTGGTAAAAGCAAACAGAAATTGCTTAACTAACCAAACTATGGAGAGAATTTTCGAAGAACATGTTTAGAAATATTGAATTGGAATATGTCGAGGTAACCCTCATTTTTTCGTGATGAAAAGTGATAAACAAACATGGAGATTGATAGATTGTTTGGGTTGTAAGCCTTTTAAAAATATATACGCACTCTTCCTGAAGACTACCGAATACATTGACCCATTTCCTAAAATGAATAACCAGATAGAAACTTACATGAGACTAGATCAAACGCCTTCTTATCTTCTGCAGCGACTTTTATCTGGCACGTTAGGAGGTTGACCCTCGCTGGTGTCTTGTTCTCGTCCGCGTGAAATATGTCCAGGTAACCTTCAGCTGTAACTCTACATCTTCGCTTCTGCCAGACGCGTCGGACTTTGCCCTCTGACTTTTTGAGGAGGTAGCCACTTCGGGTTACCCCGTGTTGCTTGTCGCCTTGAAGCTGGTGGAGGGAATAACCGCCTACTGCTGACGCGGCCTAATCAGAAAATTACAATACATAGTCTTGGGACTTAGCAATTACTGTTCCCTTACAACTGGGCTCGTATAACGCTTTGTATGATACTTAAAGCAATGTTATTAAAATACTAAATAAAAACAGTTTTTTCGTATCGCAGTGATACAATAAAATGAGTTAAAAGAATGTACACGTAATGGCCTGTGACGCATATCTAGTGAGAAACATTTAAATGCGCGTCGAATAATGTCGAAAGAATGCAAGGATAAACATCAACTACAGCCATATTTGTATAAACCTTTTTTATAGCCGAGAAATCTTCATAGGATACCAATTTCCCTAAGTAAGGGTCATGGGTTATGTCGTACTTCTATCGACCAAAACCCTACTGTATTCCGTCTTACGTGAATTCCAATAAATCTACTTTCTTGCTTCCTTACCTCTCGGTCCTGTGGAGTCGCCGCCCGCAGCATATTCCTGAGCTCCAAGAGCCGCCGTCGTTCGTCGTCCTGCTGTTGCCTTATCTTCTGCAGCTGAACGCTGAGGTCGGCGACGTATACCCCAAAGTGTTCAATCGTCTTCAGGCCGTCTTGGAAGTAATTCGTTTGCGCGTGGTAGTACTCCACTAGATGCTGGAGCAATTCGATGCCCTTCTTCGTTTTGATCTCGTTGAACTTGATGAGGTACTGAAACGAATTAGGAGTGTCACATCGTTGCCAGAATATGGTAGACGGCCGGGCGCCGGCGGGCTGCGTAGGTTTAACAAGGTATTTATCAAGTCGTGGAAACAAGATCTGCGCGCTGCTATGTACGCGCGATGAAATTATTTATGACGCACGCGCACCCGCATTTAATGCCGTGGATCCCGATTTGTCTTCGGTTGTGCAATACGCAATAACGCCGCGCGACCTTGCTGAACCGCTGGCGTCTCGCCGGCTATATTTATATGTAAACATTGCTATATATTTGGCGGAGTTAAATGGCAATGTAAACAATGCTAACAAAACATGTTGACATGTTATTGAAATTATCATACGGGTGGTTTCCAGCTGTATTTAATTTAGCATCATCATAGCCAATGTAAGTTAGGTAAAGAATGAAGCGACCTCGTCATGCTTCATAATAGATATGCTTAAAGTTTCTAGGTTTCTGTACATCCTAACTCACTAAACCTGGCTCTAGAATATTCTCGAATGTTATGGACTACTTATCTAAGGTGTCCAACCAGGTTTAGGAGTCAGTGCTGAATGGTGGCGTGTAACAGTAGGGTCACGGGACGGCGCGCGGCGCAAGGCCGGTCGTTGACCTGACGCCGCACTGTTCCGTCTCAACCGCCTTTCTTTATTTCATATTGCACTGATTGCATTTCACGAATTGTCTGTGCTAATTACGTTAGCGACATTATTAGTCACATAAAAATGTATAAGAGTACTCAGGAAAGATTCTTTTGTTTCGCTTTATAGCCCAAAATTCTTAATATCGAGAATAATACTATAAACATAATTATATAGATAAATAATTATTCAATCCAACCTAACTATCGTAAACAACAAAACTGTAGCACAATTGAATTGAATTTGAATAATTGGACATGCAGCAGGAAAACAGAGGGGAAAAATAGTGCTTCAATTACCTTTGGAACGACCGACCGATTCAATCACGATATTGATATGAAATCATTAAAATCAATACTTCGAAGAATACGTTTAATTAATGTTTCCTTTGCGAAGGCCTTCTATCGACTACTATAAGGGTTTTTAATGTAGGCTAGAACAATGGATTTCTGGGAAATTTTGTTTGTACTTAAGTGAAGTATCAACTTACGTATTTTTGTACAATAGTAATAGATTTTTTCTACTCACTTTTAACAAATTACTAGAGTAAATGTAAAAAAAAAAAAGTAAATTACCACGTGCTATTGTATAATTAATTATAAACATAATAATCTTAATATAAAAAAATACATTTTTCAGGACAACATGTTGCAGACTGGCTTTAATAATAAGTTAAATAGTAAAAAAAACGTAGTTTAAAAAAAATGTTTCCAGGTCAATAAATGCATATAAAACGTTAAAGATTTACATATGTATGTATGTATTTATGTACTTACAAACGAGGTTTTATTAAGCTGTCAAATTTCGTACACTTTCTATATAAATATGAACGCACATAACACTGTTACATATACATAGGTATTTCCTTATGACTCATTTATCATAGTTTCACAGTTAAAAATGACCAACTTACCACACGCATCAAATTATATTACCGTATTGTGTAATCTATACTAATATATAAAGCTGAAGAGTTTGTTTGTTTGTTTGTTTGAACGCGCTAATCTCAGAAAAATTCTTTTTTTATTGAATTGACCATTTATCGAGGAAGGCTTTAGGCTACATAACATCAAGCTGCGACTAATAGGAGCAAAGATATAATGGAAAATATGGAAAAAACGGGGAAAATTATCATCTTTGAGGGCTTTCTTTGCGTGCGCTGCGAAAACGGTTCAAGATACAAAAATAATATGTATGAAAGAATTATTCCTCTTTAAATGATCTAAAAAAAAGTCCGCGACAGTATATGTCTATCTTCTAAGATTGACTAACTATAACATAATAATAGAAATAGATTCGACGGGGACGAAGTCACGAGCAACAGCTAGTATACTATAAATGTATGCGTTTTAGAGTGATCATTATGAATACTATTTACTACTAAAATTAAATTAAATTAATATACAAGAAGTGGGTTATACTTAATGCCATAGTATATTGGTTATTAAATAAATTATTTAAAAAAAAAAACCTTCTTATTTTTTGTATGAATGTCATGTAGAAAAATAAAAATAATAAATCTTAAATGTCCTTAATTAATTCTCTATGTATATATTTCGTTTTCAAATTAACAAAAATAACATCAAATCTTTATAACTACCCAAACGATTTTAATGCGGTTTTCTTTAATAGATAGAATGTTTCTAGAGGATGGTTTATATCTACCTATAACACATTTATATTTTAATATATATGCGTGCAAAGCTGAGGTTGGTCGCTAGTACACTATATAGTATAAGCTATGATAAGCTCACGTTTCGTATTTCATACAATTGCAGCGAACAGCGTCCGTAATGTTTAATTATACTCGCCGAGATAATCAATTAGTGGCTGTCAGAGGCAGCTTATAGCAAGCGCCATATGCATTTGGCATGCATTTTGTTCACATAACAATATGTTATACAATTATTTATTACTAGCTTCATACACACCAACATACGTAGGTATATACATACCTACGTATATATACATATGTATATCGATATATAAATATATTATACTAGCTGACCCGGCAGGCTTCGTACTGCTTCAATAAACTTTTGTATGGGAAATAGAAAAGGGCTGTTTTTATAATTTTCCCGGCGATTATTTGAATGTTTTCCACGTTTTAGACCTACCCTGGACTACGACAAACATTTTAAAACCAAAATCAGCTCAATCGGCCCAGCCGTTCTCGAGTTTTAATCAGGCTAACGAACAACAATTCATTTTTATTTATATAGATAGATAGATAGATTAATCTACATGTCTTCTCTTCTTCTATTTCCAAACTACTCTGATTCAAGTTGTATGGCGAAAAAATTTATTTAACAATAATTTCTTCAGCTTGGTGTACATCTAATAAACCAAAAATTAGACAAAATAATCACTTTTGTTGTATGTCACCCTTTCAATATTAATTTTATTTTGTTTTATAGTATTAGTTTTTAAAGCATCAGCAATACATTATATAGTATTAAAATTTCAACAATCTAAATTAGACTCACTATTCATGAGATACAGCCTGTTGTAAACAGACATAGTTATAGGATCCCGTTTTATACCCTTTGTTTACGGGACCTTAAAACAGGCCTCAGCTCAGTCTTTGTAATAACCAGACTATGACCTACCCGTTAATATATCAACATATTATATGTCTCTATTGTCACTAGACGCTAACGGCACTTGTCAGACTTGCGTGACACTCACCATAGCTGGTATCTTTATAATTACAGACCTTGAATATTCACGCTGACGTAATTGTTTTAACCCAATTGCTTTGTTTTTATTTTGCTATTAAAATTGGGTATAGCATATAATGCATACTAATTTTATAAAGAAGTAAAGTTTGTGTGTTTGTTAAATTATAAGGGGTAATCTCGGGTTCTACTAAACCGATTTTAAAAATTATTTCAAGAATAGAAAGCCACATTATTGCTGAGTGTCATTGGCTATAAAAAAAGGATTGTTAAAATTTTGCCCAAAGATGTGGGCACAGGTCCGCTAGTTATGTATTTACAAGCTTGATGATTTTGCAATAAAAAGTGCTTGTATACCCGGGAAAGTTGATATTTAAGTTTGTAGATATGTAGTATCTGTTATTGGGTTTATTTTTTTATTTATTTGTATATTTTTGATGATGGGGCTGACATGGTGTTTAGACTAAAATCCCTTTAAAGTATAAAAAATCTATTACTTAATTATATTTGAAACTATGTGTCATATATTCCAAGTTTGTTCGTTTATTCGTTAATAATTTGGTCTGCCTTCTGCGCTAAGCATCGCTTCTCTACACTGAAATAATAATTTGTTGTTCTATATATCCTAGGTATGTATTAACAACCCCCCCAACTTGTTCTTGCCTTGTCGTGGCGGGGGGGCTTAGTACCCATGAAGTCTGTGACTCACTCAATGAGTCATATGGCTTCATGCGGGAAGCTAAAAGGAACAACCGGTGGGGTCGCTCCCCGTATCTCTCTTTTTATGCGAGGGAACGGGTGAGCGGCCAGTAGTGCGCGCGGGTTGCGACGCAGGGGGGGGGAATTTTGCAATAAGGAGTCTCACCTCCCGCAAGGGATGGTGATGTGGAGGAATGGGTTGAGCCGGGCCCTGGCATACTGGCCCCCGACGGTTTGCTTAGGGACCTGGCCGCCCTGATGGAATCCTCCTCTTGAGTTGGGGGGCGGAGCTGGATCGAGCGGTCCGCCTGCCCGCCTTGACTCGACGGGAGGAAGGTGCGGGCGGAGAGGGCTGGGAGGATTTGAGCACCTCACCACCTTTTCCTACCTAAGCCGAGTAGGGGTCCGTGGGGCGACGGGAGCGGGGGATCGTACCGCCTCACCAATGGGCCCCTGCGAAGGTTGTGGTCCGCCTGTGTGTTCCGGGTGGACCACGACGCGGAGAGGGGCGGGACGGTGTACTCCTGCTGTCCCGCTCCTGGGGAGGGGCTGCAGCAATGCGGCCAGCACTGGCGGGCTAGTGGGAGAGTGGCTAGGCGCGTGCCTGTTAGCCCGTCGCGGGTGCGTGGAGGAATACCGAGGAGTTTTAGTCGGTGTCTGCACGTTTTTGAGCGTGTGAGTCCGACATAACCACGTTCGCTCCCCCCGGAGGAACGGGTATCCGAAAGGAGATTTTGTCCTCGAAAAAAAAAAAAAAAAAAAAAAAATGTATTAACAAATGTAAATATAATAGCTATTAACACAAGATCTACATAGCGTAAGACTCTAGCGTAGTCAAAGCGTAAGGCTCTTAGTGAAAATAAAAATTATTATTATTATACCTTTCCTTCTAGCCACGAGATCAGATAAACCAATGTATTATGGCTATGTATACCTAGACGTATCCCACCTTAACTAATACATTTTTTATGGGGGATATCCCGTTACGTATACTGTGTCCTCCTCGGAGGAGAAGGAGGCGGTTATGTCAGACTCGCCAGAAGGGCCCTACCGACTAAAACCCACCGTTAGAATCGTCCGCTAACCTCAACTAACACTTACTAAACATCACAAAATCAATATTTCAAATCGCAAAATATAAAATATTCACAAATTATTAATTCATTTGTGATGTAACAAACTTTCACGCTAGAACAGGACCACTTTCGGATCATTAAATCGATGAGCATCCGACAATAACGTGTTACGGAGATAAATTATTGCCGAATAAACAAAATTATATAATTACCATAATGGTAATTCATTAGCGAGTCAATTTAATACCAAAAAATGATTTATTGAATAACTTATGCCAATCTGGGATAACGATAAAATTTTTATCTTACAAAGTCTAGATATAAAATTATAATCAGTTATGGTAAAATGTGTATGTCACTAAAATCGCCTTAAGTCGGTAATCTGAAGGTTTATCAGTCTATAACACTTTAACTAACTTACCTTGAATGCTAATTTTAATGCAAAAGTTATATTATACAAATACCTTTTTTGGCAATAATGGGATAAACGCAAAAATATGACAATCTGCGTGAACGAAACCCTCGAACACAACTAGCAAGTTAAAACAAATTAAGAACTAACAACATCTATTATCATATCTTCCCGTGTTCATCTTTCCCAGGAAAATGAGCTTGGATCTATTTAAAGTTCCGGTGAATAGGCTTCTAGGCAAACATAACACCTCTTAGACCGTTTACGAACACTTACGAGCAGGCAAGATTAATCGTATCGATATTAATCGTAACAAATATATGTACTTGCTGCCAATAGTAACGGTTTCGAATCATCCTGGCACTGCCAAGGTACCAAGTCATTTGCGCAGGAGCTATTGTAGTGCACAAAACATTAAAAATGACAATCTACGCGCAGACGTAAGGGCACTCTTGCCCCTACCTCCCTGACCCTGTTGCAACGGAAGACCACTACAACCAGTGAGAAGCAAGGACGTCCCAAGCACCAGCGAGACCTCCGGTGCTGGCAAGAAATATATGTTTAGCCTGTGAGTACTATATGGTACTACACAACAATTAAATATCACCTATTCAGAAAGCAGTTTTTACAGCGAACAATCGGCAATAATTAATATGTTAGTGGTTCTTTTAAAACAGTAACAACAAAATATAAAACTTCAACGATTCGTGTTAAGAAAGGTCGGTCATTCACATAGAATGCACTCTAGATAACACTTCGCTAATATTTATCTCATTTAATTCGATAAGGCCGTGATAAGATACGACAAGTAGCTTTAACATGTTTTATTACAGTGCAATAGTTCTCCACTTTTAAATAATGTTAAAACTTAAAGTTTTGAAGCTATTATGAGATAGCGTCGCCTCGCATTTATGCATATATTATAAACCTTTCTCTTAAAACACTCTATCTGATAAACAAACTGCATGAAAATCTTTTCCGCAGTTTTAAAGATTAAATCATAAGGACAGACCAAAAAAGCGACTTTGTTTTATATTACGCATTATGATTGAAAGAGGAAATATATTTTTTGTTTGCAATCAATCTGCGCCAGAACTAATGAACAGATTTTATTATAAATTAATTACCTAATCTACGTGTCATCATTCATGTGTTTTTTAAATAGATACAACTATTCAAGAGGAAGATTTATATGTATAATACATGCATAATATATGCATGCAAAGCCGGGTCTGATCGCTAGTAGTATATAATTATATAATTAGTATAAATAACCCAGAAACCGTGCAATTAAAATGCTTATACATAAACTAATTAAAATATAAATGAATGATGGAAACATTGAATGAAGGGGTAGGTATACGCTATAAATAGCTAACGAGACGGTGCAGGGGTTGAATACGGGTCAATTAATTTCTTGTCTTCCTACGACAACATCCCCCGATGTTATGAAAGACAAATTTGTTCTACATGTGTTCAAGAACAAATTTTTTATGTATGATTACACTTTCGATATGATTATATGTATTTAAAATTTATTGTCTGTGAGTTTGAGAGTGTGGTTTCTTTCGTATGTACGATCTAAGCAACTACTGAACCGATTTAGAAATAATTACTAGTACATTCTTATCTGTATATTATTTATATTCATATTTAAAAATAGCTGACCGTGCCCACTTCGTTGAGCTTAATATAAATAATCCTATGTTTATTTTTCGGTTTCGTTTTTAACCTATAAAGATACTCAGCAATAATGTAGATCTCTATTGGTAAAATAATTTTTAAAATCGGTTCAGTAGATCCCGAGATTACCCCTTACAATTTAACGAACACACAGACTTTACTTCTTTATAATATTAGTATAGATTAAAATCAATCCCCGAAATCCCCGTTATTAGACTAAGTTAATTTGTTTCCCTTATTTAATTGTTACCTTATGGTGTATAAAGAGTTTAGGTGAAACCAAAAGTAAACCTCAACCCTATAATTAACTCTACGTATAAGATTTAATGTAAGATAAAAACACTTATAGTCCCTTACTTTATCGTATGTCGTATTTTGAAATCGCAATAAAAGACATACATCATAAAACAATAAACAGCACATAAAAGCAACCTTGATTGACACACCCGTTAAAACTGTCGACTACAGGCAATTACATTCATTGCTCGCTTATCAGTAGCGGCTTATATGCACTTAATTGTTGTAACTTAAACATTGCCTATGTTTGAATTCATTGAATTATGTTATGATTTATGTTATGATAGGACGATGTTTATTCGTTTATTTAAAAACAAAATACCTACCAAAAAATATATGTAGCTATAACGTACATATAACCTTATAAATATAGTATGTACTTAATGAAACTCCGTTTATAAAGTAAATTGAATGTAAATTAAAGATAATTTTAGAAAAGTAAAGTATCAATCTTCCTATTTTTCTTTGAAAGGATCCTTTCCTTTACTGTTTTAATATTAACTGCCTATAACAATAAATGTTCAATCAACTCCTCAACATAATAATGTTTTTCTTAATATATTTTCTATCATATACAGGACTAAGTATATAATAACTTCACATTACAATACTTTACCCACGCGCCACAAAAGTATAAACAAATTACATATTACGCAGTACCTATTTAATGTCTCAATAGATGAGTCACGGAACGAATTCTAAATCCTCTTAGGAAATACCTCGTACGTAATTATACATTGCAATTATAATTCAGCGAACAATAGCCTTAAATTTCATTTAAACGTATGTCTCATGTAAGAAGTATTTTGGATGAGAAATTATGACAAACGTAGTTGGGCAAAAACTTCTAGAGTGCAAATAAACAGTAGTAGGACTTTTTAAAGCCTTATGAGTAATAATTTATAAGGAATTTCACAAATTAAATTTACTAATCAGGTCGGTAACCTAAGTATATGTCTTACGTGTATTAATAGTAATACTCCTACTAGAGATCGGGACGATATTTAGTTTGAAATAGAATTTAGTATTCACAAATTAAGTCTACGCTCAACAAATTCAATTCAGTACGCAAATGTTCCGGTACCTACATGATCTGCACATCTAGTATCACCAAGAACGTCATCAGAACAACCACCAATGTATACAAGAATGTAACCAAAACAACCAATCACCTCACACATCTGCAGCTGGAACAGCCGCCTCTCCTTCTCCAACTCGTCCGCGATCTCAGCCGGCGTCACCTCACTCCTGATCATGCCCGCCTCCTTCGCCTGCGACTTCTTCTCTTTCTCAATCTTCAGGTACTTGGACTCGTAGTCTTTGGACGCCTTGTCGAAGGGCCTCTTCAGATCCCCTTTGACACCCCGAAGGTCGCCTTTTAACAGGCTGTCCACGGGGAACATGACTATGTTGTTTATGTTTTGCATCTGTAACAAGAGAATTTGGTTATGTTTCGTTGATAGTAATCGTTCTATTTAATTTAATTTTTTTTACTCTAACGTTACATACATTCACTATCTACATCTCATCTTAAAATTTTATCAAGGGAGGCAGAATTGACTTATATCTTTATTTAGGGAACCTGTTCAAAGTCAAAGGTATATTTATTCAACTAGGCTACATAAACATTTACATCGGTTCAGAAAGCAGCCTCTACAGAGAAGAACCGGCACGAAACTCTGATAGTTGCTCTCTTAAAGTGTTTACAATGGAAATGACGAATGTATAAACATTGCTAAAAGCTAGCAACCAACTCAGAAAACCTTTAAAAAAAATGTTAAGGTAAGAATTTGTTTCTTGACGAATCGAAGGACGTCTCAGCTGCCAGATACCATAGTTATTAAGCACTAACATTAGAAAGGATTGCCTGGTTAAATTTGCTCGTTGCACAAGGTGCATTCCTCACTATGTCTCTCCGACGCGACGGTACGACCACAGACTCCGATTGCTTCACTGAGATGCAATTATTGCGCTTTATTTTGTTGATTGTCTATAGAACTACTTTGCAAATTTTCAGGATTGGTTTTATACGACTTCCCTGCGATGCAATTATTTCGTTTTATTTGATTGTTCGTGGTCTGAAGTACTCAGATATTTAAGACTAGTATACGACTTAATATATTAGTCTGCTCATTATATGTTTGTAAGTCTATCTATCACTGTATAACAAATTTACATAGACAGATCGCGATCTGTCGAAAAATAAATTCTAGTAGTTTTATGGTGACATATAAACCAAAAAGAGACCACCCCTAAAATCCACAAAGTATTGTTTCTTGTATTTCATATCATTATTTTAATTTAAAATAAATACAATTTATGCTACTAAATACGTTAAAGATATTTAAATAAAAACTAACAATTATTATGAAACCAATTGAACGATAGTTAATTAAGCAACGTGAAGTCTTCAGACTAGCAAATTACAAAAGAGCACGACCAATAAATGGTTAATCAACTGGAATAGCTTAGAAAAAACCACATCCTGGTTCTTTTATTTGTGTAGACTGTAGAACACAGGTGGCCAGGCTTCGTAATAGTCTGGCTATTTTTAAAGTCAAAGTTATATTGAAATATATCCTTATTTAACTAGGCTATATAATATATACACTTGAATTAAACAGTGAATAAGAAAACTGTAAGGTTTTTTAATTAAGTATACTAATCAGTATTAGGTACCAATTTCCAACAATAAGTAACGGGTATCGATTTATATTTTAATTTTAAAGCCTCTTCTTTTTGAACATCTATAATTATTCGAAATGACGCATAATAAAGTAAGGTAGTTACTTCCGCTTGACATAGAACTATGAAATGTGTCAAATGTCATAGTTAAATGTTAACTTAAATATCAAATTTAAGTTAGCACAAATAGACAATCACATGGTAAAGACTCGATTTCCAAATTGCAGGCACAAAACACTCTGTAGGCGAGTCCAACATTTCTGACACCTCCAAGAATATGTGTACAAAATGTCATGATGATTGATCTAGTAGTTTTTATTTGAAAGTGTAAGGTAAATCAAACCCTTCAGCAACATTTATAATATTAAGTAAGGATACTACCAGATAAACACGAACAGAACAAACAGTATATTTATGTAAGACCACTAACAGTCCTCCAAAGTTTCGATCGCCTCCCGATCCGCAAGTTACGTACCCCTGTTATAAAGTATCAGGCGACAGTATCAATTTAAGTGGAAATTGTATTGAAAGAGTGGCTATTGTGAAGCCAGTGGTGCGAACGGGCAGTGGACAAAAGGTTTGGCACAATGAAACCCTTCTAGGACATAGTTCGTCAGTGATCACGCTAATTACTGCAATTTGAGACGCCCTGTACTTAAAGCTTATGTACCCACATGCTATCAATGATATCAATTAATATCGAGTGCACGGGAAATTGAAACAGCTGCATAGACCAATGACAGAAAGCTGTACTTCGTAAATTTTCCGCGGTGAAAGTTTCACTAAAATATTTCTTCATTCTTGTACTTTATAATTTTAAACGATAACATGTGAAAATTATAGAGAAGTGGTCGTAAGTTTGTCGTTATATTCTTTTACCAAACAAAATTCACTTTATTTTAACGTCATACGATGTACATTACCCGAACAATTACGAGATCAAGAGGATCACTACAAAACAGCTAGACCACAGGACCTCTTTCACCTACACTTATGCATCATAATAGCACTAATATTCTGACAATAACACTTGTAAATTACAATTTACAAAATTGCTAATTCAAATAACCGTTTCAACAATCGGTCATTTACGGCGCCACGAGCACACAGCAATCTAATTAAATTAGTAAAAACATCGCGAACCACTAGATAATATCACATAATGATAATTGCGGTAATTGAAGACACGCGTGCGATCTATTCCTCCCCATTGTATGTTAATGAAAGCACTTCTACAATTATACGACTCAGACATTTCTTCATAGACATTAGCTGAACACATCGTAAGTAAAAATAGGATGTTAACTTTTTTATTAACATTTACTTAATGGCCTATACAAATGCCTTTTTATTAATCTCTATTCTCATTAGTATAGATATTAATCATACTTCAATCTGTATAATTATTCATACAATCTGTGATCGTACCTCAAAATCTGCTTCAGAGACAAATGCACACAAAATCGGTCTAATCATAGTGGGTAATATTGAACTTTTAATCTATACTAATATTATAGAGACGTTAAGTTTGTGTTTGTTATATCGATTTTTTAAACTCTTTCACCAATAGAAAGTCACATTATTGCCGAATGTCATAAGCTATATAAAAAGAGATTCTTAACATTATGCCCAACGAAGTGGGCACGGGTCAGCAAATTTTCAATATTAACATAGACTTCCATCTAGCTAAGGAGTTTTACATTATCAAGGCTAATGCAGGAAGCACTGTTTCATTGCACCATGAAACCGGAATTGCGGTCAGAGTCGCTTTAGACATTATGCTTTTAACTTGCAATTTAATTATGTTTAAGTGTCTAAATTGCTTTGTTGATTAATCATTGATGGTTTTACCTATTGTTCTAACCTTTAATTAATTTTCTTTTCTAAGCAAATCGAATATATAAAGTATCCTACATAATAATGTCGACTAATATACCTGCATGTTGATCAGTCAAATCCACTCAGAAGCATGAAAGGGTTACAAATGTTTTCACAAACTTTTTCGTGTATTTTTTTATTTATTTATTCACTCTTAGCTACAATATACAACATTAACATTTCATTGGATACAACATTTGTAACAGGCGGCTTATCACTAACTTGTACAATATTATTCAGGATTTTAATAACTCTCCTCTGTACCTATTCTAAATAGCCTTTTTGTGCTACTTCTAGTTTTTTTTTCTACTAAAATTTTGTACCAAATTTTCTACAAACACGCAACCATCTTCTATTTCACAATATTAATAAAGACATTATAAAAATTTCCTAGCATAATAGTTAAATTGTATTTGCTGTTACAAGATTTTTCATTATCAGCAAGTAATTTAAACTAATGACTTTAAGAAAAAATGCACCAGTCGTGATTTGAATAGATTAAAGAAATAAAGAGAGACAGTTATTTTGTTTACCGTCGACCCGATAACATTGTCTAAGACTAATGTTTCTTAATTCTATCGTCTCCGACCTACACAATGTCCTTATTTTTGACTTGTATTTTATTATAGACCAAATAAAAACTTGTTGAGTTTTGCATAATATTCTCTTTTTTGTTAATGATGGTGGGCAATAGAGCAGGAGGTTAGCCTGATGGTAAGTGACCTTCTCGACCCCTGAAAAGTTGCAAAGCTGTTAGCCAAATACTCAAACGCAAATCAAATGTAAGCACGTCTCAAGTCTAGTGATTGACAGATTTGTATGACGAACTGTTCCATTGAGCCAATTTGAGTCGTACTTAACTTTGAATAGTGTTTCTGGATTAAGGCATAAGTGTACACTATACAATGCTAAGAACTTAGTTTTCAAACCATTTGGCTTGTACTGTTTTTGCAACTATGTAAAGACAAATTATTCATATAAGATAAAAGAATTGGGTTTTACATTTTGTATCGATAACTTTCTTCCAAAACCTGTTAGTATTTGTACCAATTTCACTTAAGCATTACGTACAATAAAAATGCGATTATTTAATCTGAACCCACCGCTACAATAGAAACGCAATAGATATTCCATAACAATAGAACAGTTCAATATTAGAATCGGCTCTTGCATCAAAGTACAAAGGACTCGTCGTGTCAAGGGCAGGCCAAGGATTCTGCGCAGTGCCGGGGGACCAATTATAATATTATTCTGCTAAAACTTCATATAAAGGTGTTTGAAGTCTGGCGCTAATTCCCTGGAGAAATAGGGCGAAATGTTAAAATGTTAAAGTATGGTTAATCGTTACTAATATTTTAAAAGCTCTCTTACTTTGCCCATTAATTTGTTAGGCTTCTACTCCTTAACTACTAGACAGTTTTGAATAAACTTTTTATTTTCATAGAACTGACAGAATACTTTCCGGTTCTTCTTTGTCAAAGGTGTTTTCCGTACTTCATTTTTCTGTAAAACTATGACAGTTCAAGTGTTACTATATAAAACTTGTTTGAGTTTAAAACAGATATTTCTAGAAATAAAGACCCATACCAGAATAAGGATTTTAGAAGGAATAAGAAAAAGGACAAGATATCAAAACTATCCTTCTATAATATTGATACAAATATCATCTAATAATATACTCAATAAAACAGTAAACTACATTTTGTAACATTTAGCAATAGCAGCGCCCCGAAGTTGTGCTTGCGTATTTTCATTGCCATATCAACACCGGGATAAAAACTATCCTAAATTCTAATCTATAATCTAATCTACTTCTATGCCAAAGTTTAACCAAATCCATTCAGTAGTTTTTGTGTGAACAAGCAACCAATATTACATACATAATTAAAAACTTTTGCGTTTATAATATCAGTTGGAGAGATTTTAAATATAAACTAGAATAGTCCGGGATCCCTGGTACATTTTTCCAACTGATTACTATCAAGCTAATTTTTGGTGAGTAGCTTTATTTTGATGAGACGCCCAATAATTTCCTATACCAAACTCTCGATTGTGGTAGCTAACAGAGGTAGCAAGGATGAAATATGTCGATTTGGTGATTTAAAAATATTTATTACTAACTGATTTTTCTTGTGTTATATCTCAAGATAATAATCTAAATAACTTGAAAAAATATTTGTCCTACAAAATCTATGGTTTGATCAAAGAGTCCCCTCTTTCCAACATGTATGGATAACGAGGTCATCGTAAATTATTACTAACCAGCTGATTTTTATTTTTCACTTAGTTAATTATTAGTATTATTTAACAAACATATTGTCCTACAAATTTCGTGGTACGTTTTTCCGGTCCTACGCTCAGACATTGTTGATACCACGAGACCCATTTTTCTCATTACTAACTGTAGGACAAAACTATTTCATAAAAGGTTAGTGTGTTCTTTGCCCAAATGAATTAACGTCCCACAAGAAAACAGGTAGGTATCACTAGTCCGACAAAAGTATGTGTATTGTAGGATGTATCATGTACTGCATCTTTCAAGCGTAGGACCGGTATAACGTACCACGAAATTTGTAGGACAATATGTTTGTTAAATAATACAAATATTAAGTTAGTACCAAAATAAAAGGCAGCTGGTTAGTAATTATTTACGATGACCTCATCATTGATACATGTTGGGAAGAGGAGAACCCTTTAATCCATCCATAGATTTTGTGGGATAAATATTTCTCCCGTTAATTTAGATCATTATCTTGAGATTTAACAAAAAAAAATAATTAAAATTAAATTTTTGAAAATAATTAATTCGACATATTTATTTATTGCTATCTCTGTTAGCTACCACAATTGAAAATTTTCGCATGAGAAATAATTGGGCGACTCATCGAAACGAAGCTTTTCACAAAGATTCAACTTGATAGTAATTGTTTTTACATAAGGGATTTGTACTACATCTTTTAAGCGTAGGACCGGAAAAAACGTACCACGAAATTTGTAAGACAATATGTTTGTTAAATAATACTAATTATTAACTAAGTAAAAAATAAAAATCAGCTGGTTAGTAATAATTTACGATGACCTCGTTATCCATACATGTTGGAAAGAGGGGACTCTTTGATCAAACCATAGATTTTGAAGGACAAATATTTTTTCAAGTAATTTAGACAATTATCTTGAGATATAACACAAGAAAAATCAGTTAGTAATAAATATTTTTTAATCACCAAATCGACATATTTTATCCTTGCTACCTCTGTTAGCTACCACAATCGAGAGTTTGGTATAGGAAATTATTGGGCGTCTCATCAATATAAAGCTACTCACCAAAAATTAGCCTGATAGTAATCAATTGGAAAAATGTACCAGGGATCCCGTACTAGAAGGTATTGTATAACATTTCGCAGTTAACACTGAGCCAGATAAGGCAACAGCGTAATTGCAGTAATGCACTCGTTTATCGCTAGATAAAAACTGTTGACACAGCGCGGCGATAACGATTATTTATGTAACTAGCTTTTCGCAAACTTCTCTGCATTTATCTTTATTTTATAAAGACGTAGTTTTTTGAGATTGAACGTGATAGTTTGTGAGTATGGATGTTTGTTGATGAAGCATGTTTTCTCTTTCACACGAAAATTACTTAGGATAGGTAAGGATTCGGTTGATATTTGACATGCACCTTTGAATCGTACGCAATCGTACTAAACAATTTACAAAATCATTTATTCCAGGAACTGCTAAGGAGTGGAACCTCCTTCCGACTTCCCAGTCTTTCCCAGATAATACAACCTGGATCACTTTAAGGTTAGCTTAGTAAATAGGCTTTTAAGCAGTTATAAGACCACTTAGACAGCATCACGCTTACGATCAGGCATGATCGTGGTCAAATGGCTGCTTATTAATCAGAAAAAAGACCCTGCATTCATATATTGGCAAGGAATTGCCAAGGAAGCGGAAATAACGCGAGCGAAACCGCGCCGCACGGCTAGTAGAGATATAGATACTATTATTATAGTGACGTAAATATTGTAAGTTTGTGACATCTCTTATCATATTTAATAGATTTTGTGGATTTTTTACATATTTTTTGGCATTAAGTGCTGTGGTCTTTACTCGCTTGTTTATACTATTCAATAATTGTGAATATTTCAGAAAAATTATTTTATTTATCCAAAAAGTTAAATTATCTGTGAATCAGAGGCATTATATTAACCGAAAATTATAAAGCAAACAAAAAATTGGGAATTTACATAAATGAAACCAAGAAAATTAGTATGATCTAGAAATTTTACAAAAATGTCTTGTGACCAAATACTGCATCCTAATTTACATACAAACATTAACATTTCGAAACTTTGTGAGAGTGCATACATAATTCTTTGTACGCTTAAACTATAAATATTTCTTCGCTCCTATTAGTCGCAGCATGATGTTATGCAGCCTAAAGCCTTCATCGATAAATTCGAACCAGTAGTTCCTGAGATTAGCGAGTTCAAACAAACAAACAAACTCTTCAGCTTTATATATTAGTAAAGATATATTTATTACATTACTAGCTGATCCACGCGACTTCGTTCACGCTGTACCTATCCTACCCGAAACCTTATACCCTATAGCATTTTGACCATAAAAACCTTCTTCGTACATCCAGGAATTAAAAAAAAATAATTATGTTAATCGGTTCAGCTGTTATAGAGTTATGCGCTAAGATATATTATTATTAATTATAGTATATACTCTGTATGTATACATAGAGTATATTTTGTATATTATAAATATTTAATGTCGCAAAACAGTTGCACCCTGCTAATAATTACCGCTATTTTAATTTTACATTAAACGTTTACCTGAAAAAGATCACTTTTAATTGATAAGGTCGTAGTAAGTTACTATTTAAGTTTCCGTTTTTAATATCATCATTTTTATAAGTGTATCAAAGCGTTATTAAGATGTATCTTATGATATGTATATCATTATAATATATAACGTAACATCACGTAGACTGAACTTAAAAGGTATTGTTATATGAAATATAAACGCTGACAAAGCGACCGTCTAACTAGTATTTAATCTATAATAAAATCCCAGGAGACTCAGGTAGAGCTATAACTTTAGCCAAGTTAAAGTTATATGTAGTTAGTAGTTCATAAGTAATTAATTATGTACAGTATATGTAATGTGTTCAATTGCCTTGAGTACCTACCATACCACGTCGAATTAGGGCATTTCGTCAAATAAATAAGTAAGGAAAGAAGATGAGAAAGACGTATATCTTTTTACTCCTTATTTCCTTTCGGACTCCATTTTCCTTCCCTGCCATACGTTAAAAAATAGTTCAAGAACTCTTTAACAAATAACTAGCTGAGTAGTCCGCGTTTTATCCACGTTGTTCCCGATCCCGGAAAAATACCGGGATACCTAGTATACTATGTGTAAATACAGAGTATAGTCTATCTACATACCAAATTTCAATTAAATCTGTCCAGCTGTTTCTGCATGAAATTAAAAATAGCATACATCCCTTCTATTTCACAAACTTACACATTAATAATATTAGTAGGATTATAGGCGTAGTTCTTCGCTATTGTATGAAAAAAATCAAGCTTAAAAATTTCCAAAAATTGAGTTATCAACAAATCACATAGCAACAGGGTCAGATTGTTCTCATCACCCTGACCTATTTGCGAGTGGGCGCGATCGGTGCGCCCACGCAGCTCAGGTCGCCTGCGTAAAATCATTCGTGAGAAAACTAATTAAATCTTTTAATACCCTCGTTTCTTGGACGTGCAACTGAATCCATATTCCATTAGGCTTCATTGAGGTTTTATATATTTCCATACATCAATTTTTATATTGAGCAGCTAAGATTTTTATTACTTCTATGGACTTTCTTCTCGTGAAAGAATTTTCAAAACAGAGATTAGTATAGTAAGATATATTAATATGCTAAGTAAATTAAAAAGTCAACAACGTATAGATTCTATACCACAACAAACAATTGACGGAGCGCTCGTGGTCATCGTGTCTTGTAGCGTCCTTAACAATGCGTCGCCATTCCTTTCTGACAGCTGTCTTTTATAGGTATAGGCGTCACGAATGTTTAGCGCTGGACGATATATCTGCGCATCGGTAGAATCGCGCTCGTAATCGACGTATTGGTGCGAAAAAGACTACACACACTATGGGGAACCAATCAACGCTCGCGCACCCGACGATCACGCGCCCCGCGCGCCGCGCCGTCCCCTCGATACCTTAATTTTTACTTCTGCGCAGGTTCGTTCAGCGCTAAAGATTCGTGACGCTACTTATACGAATAGTTTCGTGATTTTTTTAAAAAACAGGATAGTATATTTCACCACTAGGTACTAAGACGCCTTGTAAAGCGAGACAAAATTCCAAAATAATCTCGCTATCAATTCGTTTTAAATTATCAAACCTAACATA
>JADANM010006098.1:9332924-9357429 GCA_026213755.1 Eurema hecabe
TTAAAGCGCTTCACTTGTACATTTCGAATATATATATATATATATATTACTAGCATTTACTTGTGACTTTACCTGTATTCTTGGGGTACTTTTATACTTTTAAAGCGTCGTTTTCTGTCGTAGTTGGGTTTTAGTTTTTTTACTTTATCTTGTTTTATAGATTATGTATACATACATACATAGAACAACTTACCAACGTTTTCATGAGAGCGGATAGTTCTTTGGTGACGACGGCGAATTTGAAGAAGGCAGCTCCGATGTCTGGCTCCGAGTCTTTGCTGAGGGCATTTCCACCGAGCCTCTCCAGCGCCCGTGATAGGTACATCTCATTGTCCACGTGAGCTGCAAACAATTTCAAAGATTTATCTTCATCATAAGCATAAATAGTCAATACTAAAACTTAAACGACTTTAATCATTTTGAAGGACAGATATACCAAAGTTTCAGAAGCATTTTCTTTCTTTCCCTTGTATTTGTCATCTAAAAGGTTGTTCAGATACTTTTTCCCACATACAGACATAATTGGACGTATAAAATGTTTTTCAGCTTTTTGCAAAACTCAACTTTGACATAACATGTACCTTTTAATGCGGGGGAGGCAAATCTCGTTATTTACGAGGCTACAAGGACAAAAGAATTATTCTCCCTTTTCATTTAACTCTAAGTGCTCAATTATGTTTCTAACTGACAAGGTGCTCACTTCGCTCATTTAGGGGAAGATTGTTACCTGTGTAATTTCGAGTCAATATGAAAATTTGCTTATGTAATTATTATATGGACAAATTTTTCGTTTGTATTTTCTAAGCTCTTGGCAGAACTGTGACGAGCGAGGTCACTCGTTAGTAGAACACTAGACTTATGTCTCATCTCAATGGCACCACTATAGACGTAGTAGCGTGGCGAAACTGGCTGTATTCGAAGTCGCGACCCCAAATTTTCATATGGACAAAGAATTATCTTAGTTATTATTATATATTTAAAGATTACACTTTTGAAGTCCGTTGGACAAAAAAGTTACCGTGCTCTTTATATAGCACTAGAGCCTAATCAATACCCATTAATTGCTCTGTCAGAAAACACAAAAAAAAGCACTTTCCACCACCCAATTATTTCAACTACGTGCTAGACAGAATCCAATAATGGATAAGAAGTATCAAGCAATCTAAACTGCTTAAGTGGAATTATCCCAGCTTTGTTACAAAAGCATTGTCGACTTATCCTACAATTCGCTAGGAAGGCTCTTTACAAAGAGCAAATAGTTCACGACGTTCGGACTGCATTGAGATTAACAAGAAAAATATATTTATAATAACCACGCCCGCTGGATTACTTAAAATAATTAATTTTGCGGGTTAATTCAAGGTTCCACTCTACATGCCTGTCGAATCCAAATATATTGTTTCGTTTTGTGTGAGAGTCCAACCATACAAAAATACTATACAGAAACTTTCATCTAACACATCATCAACAAAGTGACTTTATCAGCCATTAAAACTTAAAACATTCTTCATTTCTCTTAATTTCTTTTCACACTTTAATTATAAAATAATTAAATATGTATACCCACGGGCCTCAGTCAATGGATGGTCCATTTCATAAATTATATCGGACTTCTACCAACTAAAACCAGATTGTATTCTATATTATCACAGTGGAAAGAGTTCACGGGAACCTGCGCAGAATCTTTCAAAGATATATACATTCTTAATAAAATATAAAATCTAACCCAACATGTTTTCGGAATTGTCTAAATATGCATTAAACATGTTTTACGCGATTGTTTATGTATCACTTGTATCTGAATGCATAAAAAGGTCACATTTGAAAGAGTCGGAATAACAAAACGTTATGAGTTTTAATAATGTGTATATTTAAACTGTATTCTGTATAAGAAAACTTTAGGTAAACAAATTTGATGTTATCTACATTATTATACACAGCACTCATTTTCAACCGACTTCAAAAAAAGGAGGAGGTTCTCAATTCGACCCGAATGTTTTTTTTCTATGTTTGTTAAGCTTAAACTCCGCCAATTTTGAACCGATTTGAACAAATTTTTTTTGGCGTTTAGGTAATACCTCAAGGGTGGTCCCATTTAAATTTAATAATAAAAAAAAAACAGCCCCCAAGGGTGGAAAATTGGGGATGAACTTTTTATACGCAATATCTCCGCAAATTATGAACCAATTTGAACGATTATTTTTTTGTTGAATAGGTATTATTTGTGTTCACGCATTTGAAGAAGGTTTTACATTAAGTTAATTATCACAGATTATATAGTATATTAAGAAGCTAGTGTCCGATCCGTGAATGTCTTAATATATTATTATAATTTTTTTGTTGTGCTATCCATAAGTTTACCAACTTTATATTATACCGGCTTTTCCTTCAACATGGATCAATTTCGCACTTTCGCACTATCTTTAAAACTTAATTAACCTTTTTTATACATATAGTTTTCATAGAACAAGTCACTTCTGATTCTTGTTTCGTTACTTTCCATATAGTATACAGCCAAGATTTTTACAAAGAAAGTGCCTAAACATTTATTTACCTTAAAACATTACCTTAAAAATGTTCTCCTTAAATATTAATCCATACTTATATTGTAAATGCGAAAGTAACTCTGTCTGTCTGTCTTTCCATCACGCTAAAACTACTGAACCGATAAGAACGAAATTTGGTTCACAGATGGTCTAGAGCCTGGGGAAGGACAAAGGCTACTTTTTTTTAATCAACCCCCAAAAGGTTGCGCGAGGTATTGAAACTTTTTTATAATTTTACGCTTTCACGGCCAAGCCGCTGAACCGATTGTAGTGAAATTTGGTACACAGATGGTCTGGAGCCTGAGAAAAGACATAGTTATATCATCAATCATAGGGTTAAAATGGGGGAAAGTGGGGGGAGTCAATGTTTATATGAAAGTCCACTTGGACGGAGTCGCGGGCAGCAGCTAGTAGTATAAAATATAAAGAGTCTTTTCAAATTTTCTCCCTTAATATGAACATTTAAATTCACCAACTATGCCGAGCGACATCCGTGTCAAAACCTACATGTATATATATTTAAAACATCTGTCTAGCTATCTGTCCACCAACATCCACTGAATATTAAACACATCACTTTCAATTTCACCGAAACCACTGTCACACGTAGCTTTTCATCAACGAAATGACCGAAACAGGGTTAATCCCTTACTTAAAAATTGCTTGTTTTACACGTGTTTATCAATTATTTGTTTTAAAATGTATTTTTTTATACAAGAGGGCAACCGAGCTGGTGCATCACCTGATGTTTAGTGATCAGCGCCGCCCATGAGCACTGGCGTCGTCACGAATGCCGGCCTTTTACAAATAACTTTCCCTCGTATTAAAGTACGCTCTTTTTTGAGTACATAAGCCTAGATAACCAATAAATGACATACAGAACCTTTTTCAACATAATTACTCTAACAGGTCAGATAGACCCCAGAGAGATACAAATGTAAATTACAAATATACTTTCCCAGTGTGGGGCTCGAAGTTACAACCTTCGCTCAGAAGGCTCCAAAGAACTATACTTACATAGTACACTAGCGATTTTTACATAATAACTACTTATTTAAAAACAGATACCTTTTATTTCCATATTTTCATGTGATGTCCGATTTTTAGTAGCTACATATTTTTAAGCTACTCTTTAAACAACGACTTATACATTGCCGCTTTTGTTGTGCTTTTTGTATTCATAGCTAGCTGTACTCGACTGCTTTATGTATTACAAAAGCATTCATATTATACGCTTCGTTCCAAATTATGACTATTGTAAACGATTCACCATAGCTGACGTGAAATGATACTCTAGCCTCTTAAAATATTGTATTAATAATAATTGTAGTCTGGACAAAAAGGTAAGAAACATTTTTGGACAATTGAGGGGACAAAGGGAATAGTTAAGAAGTAATTGAGCGAAGCTTCCTTCCTGTAATACCTTCGTGGAATTCGGACTATTGTTTAATTAAGTATAAACGGAAACATGACTAGAAGTCGACTCTATGGCTGGTTAAACACAGTAATATCTTAATCAAATCCATCTCAATATAAGTAATTATAAGTACCTCTGCTTCAAACATCTATAATACTATTTATTTGAACCTAAGAAACATGCATTTTAATTATATACAGCTTCAAAAAAATTGGCGTTTAAAATATTATACTAGCCACGCCCCGCGGTGTTATTGCATTTATGCATGTATTATACACATAAAACTTCCTATTGAATCATTTTTTTTACTAAAGAAACTTCATGATAAATCGGTAGCGTATTTTTCAATATTTAAGCATACATAGGGACAGACAGAAGAAAGCAATTTTGTTTTATACTATGTAATGATATTACTAGAAGTTCCAAATAAAACTAGCTTTGAAATACTTGAAAATGTTACTTGAACGCATTACTCTTATTTGTCACAATCATCAAAATGTAACAGCTATCAACAAAATTTGCAGAACCCATTAACAAATGAAATGCTCACTTTAATTCAGTTTATTAATCTTATGGTATCGAAACAGGGTGATTGACCTCCCGATGCTAAGTACCTACAAGCAAGTACATACGAACACAATAACGATGATACGAAAGTCGAAACCCCGCACAGCTCCAACCATGAACCATTGAAGATGCAAGATAAATTGTTCGTAATAAAATATTCATATACAAAGAACAATATCCACTATTAGGCACGAGCCAATACTTGGATACTTTAGAGAGATAAATGGAAACGCCTTCGTTTCTCGGAAGAGCTCAAGGGTAGGCCAGGCCATAAACGATTGCATTTTATGTTTTATTTAAAATGAACGTACGATCGAATTCAAAATATATTAACACGTTCGCGAATAAAAATCGTTATAAGACAAGAGTAATAGTCGAAATACAGAAAACATCAATAAAACTAATATGTCTAAGATAATATTAAAGTATGTTTAGATTTCTAAATGAAAATAATTGCTTTTTTTCGAATTCAAAGTCTTTGTAATTAAAGATGGAACTAAATTATTTAAGTGTGCCTACTAATATTTTCACTAAATACATCAATGTATTAATTAAATAGACAGAACATCTTGAAATAACTAAGCTGTCTATTATGCAGTTTTCGATAATTGACAATAATAAGTCTTCCTAAATATTTTGCAGAAAGCGTTCCAGCCTACATCGCTTTTTGCAAGTTGACCTTGCAGCTCAGATTCTATTTACCAGGTTTGATGAAACAGGAACTTGTATGTACAAAACTTTGCTATAGAATTACAGGTAAACAATCTTAACCAATACATTGATTTAAAGCACACACACAGCTGGAAATACTACATTACTACATAGTATAGAACAATGTCTTTCTGTTGTATATATAAGAGGTTCAAGAGAACGTATTACGTGTGTATCATACATGCCTATATATGTGTAAAATCGCGGGGCACGGCTAGTATATAAATAAAAGACGTTGGCGATAACGCCAACAGTTTGTGATAACACAACCCCAACCGAACTAGTTATGTCATAAATCTATCTATATAAATAAAAATGAATTGTTGTTCGTTAGTCTGATTAAAACTCGAGAACGGCTGAAGGGATTCATCTTATCTTGGTCTTGAAATATTAGTGGAAGTCTAGGGAAGGTTTAAAAGGTGAGAAATATTCGATTAATTGCCGGGAAAACTATAAAAACCGTCGTTTTCATATTTCATACAAACATACAAACGTTCAAACGTCAATTATAAATCTTATTACGTATGTGATGTGACTTGATATAAAAGAGTTGTTATTACTACGAACACCCTTATTACATCCATGCAAAGCCGGGACGGACTGCTAGTAAGTAATAAATACTCCTTGCATACGTAGTCTCCAAACATTAATTACAAACGAAAGAAGCTCCCCTACCTCTTTATATTCAAACATATAAACGTACCATAAGCCGTTTCTAATAGCAGTGGAAACTTCTAGAACCCCAATAATACCATACAGACTGCATCGCTTTTTGCGAATCGACCTTGCAACCGCGGCTCAAACTCGCACGACAGGTTTTGAAACCCGTAAACAAACCCCAGCACGCGATGGAATTACGAGTCAATAAACTCCTTTAATGGATCGCTATGAACGGAAAAGGGAAAGTGGATCTCATTTTTTCTCTATCCTTCACTTTATGGATATTTAATATCGGAGAGCTTTACGCTATTCGGGTCAGTTGGCTTTCACTTTTAACTTTATTCCCACATATATTTTTTTTTGGAAACTTAGATAATAATTGATACCTACAGAATTGAGCGATATTTTGTTAGTACATTTACACATTATTAAATAATTAGTTATCCAAATAATTTATATCTAAGATTAGTAAAACACTTGAAGGAATAATTTTCTTAGTAAACGTCTAGTTTTGAGAATCCTTGAATCATGAATTTGTAGTTCGGATTAGTTACGTTTACTAATATACTTAAGATACAATAAAATTCACTGCCAACCTAGTGAAACTTGAAAGTTCATATGTTAATACGATTCCGTCTTGGGACACTTCAAGGTAAACAAAGTGTTAGAAACAGAGAGCATTGTTAGTAGATATACTATTTTAACGAATAAAAAATTGCGTACCATACACTGAAATCCTATTAATGTTATAATTGTGAGTTTGTGAGAATGTACACGTATGTATGGTGTATATTTGTTAATCTTTCATGCTAAAACGGCTGGACCGATTTAGTTGAGATTTGGCATACAGTATTAACACATTGGATATTTTATATCCCAGTATTGCCACGGGAACGGGAACACGGGTAAAAGCTAGTCTATCATACTATATAGGTATACCGTATAACACTATGTTAATGTTAAAATATGACGGCTTGCTAGTATTTAACTTTCCGAAGCCTATCAAAAAGAAAAAGAAAAAAGAATATCTATCATAATCCTACTCTGAGAATCTCTAGCCTCCATTCTCCACATGGATTGTAACTTAATCCACGTCGATCGAGCCCCGATCTCGAGTTGAACAAGCCGCTATATTGAATTCACTATATACGATATATGATATATTATGATAACTTAAAACCTCTATAACTAAAAATATTTTGTGTTTCCCTTCCACTTTAACTTATCGAGGTTCTACTGTATTACATCTAAATCTTTCTCAATCATCCTACAATCTAATAGAAAAAAAAACATAAAAAATTCGTACAGTAGTATTTTAGTCTAAGCAACGATATACTGAAGTTTTATTTATCGTATTTTACATATTAACTTTTTGAAACCTACTTTTTATCCTACACAGAGTATTTCTCTAACGCGAAAGTATGTAATGTTTTTAAGCAAAATCTACCACGTTAATAAAGCTAATTAGCTTTTGTGGTTCATTGAACCCTGAATTACTATTGTATAGGAAACTTATAAACTGAAATACAAGCTATAGCAAAAACTGCGGGTAAAGCTAGTATATCATAGAAGATCGTAACTTGATCCACGTCGCACGAGTAGCGATCTCGCGTTAAACCAGCTGCCGACCCACTTTCCACAGTGACACGGAGGGAAACTCACTCGGACCTCCGCGGACCTTTCGTTGTGATATTAGTTCTACTTTTGACCTTACATTTGTAAGGTCGTATGTACGTTAACATTTAGTAAAGTTTTCGGTCGTGCTTACCAACTTTACAAACTATTACCACCGGGGGATTCATTTGAAATACAAATAAAAAAAAACAAAGCACCTCACTAGTTTTTAAATCTTAATTCGATCATGAACTTCATGAACAAATTTTATTATATTATAATTTGAAAGTAAAATTGTGATGAGTAAGGATGAATAAAATAATAGTAAAGTAGGTACAATTAAAATGACAGCCGTGGGGAGTGTGTGGTGGAAACTGGGGGGCAGTTTCACGCTCGTTATTTCCATTCACGGGGCAATACCGGAATATATAGTATCCTAATGTGTGCTAATTTACGTTCATGCCAAAAATCAGCAAAATCCGTTCAGTAGTTTTTCAGCGTAAAAAAGTAACAAGCATTCAAATATCAATTCTCACAAACTTTCACATTCACAATATCTTACTAACGTATTACCGCACAATAATTTTGTTTGTCGTACATATATGGTATTATACATGTAACATGTTACTTCGACATAGCGCGCATACCTAGTTAGTTTTCATAGAACCGAATATATGTACACTCACGACAAAGCTCCGATATTCTATTATCTAGATCGGCACGTGACGTCTATTGTAACTGTATTTAGGTCATTCCGTTTCATCGGTCACACGAATTTCGGGAATCAAAGCTTTCTGATAGATAAAACAGATATCAAATTCGGTATTTTCTTACATAAATAAATTTTGAACACAGGACATATAATAAAATATATATGACCTTTAACAGTCGAAAAAGAAATTAATATATTGTGTTGGTAGATAGACTATCATATACTAATGTTATAAAGAAGTAAAGTTTGTGTGATTGTTAAATTATAAGGGGTAATCTCGGGATCGGGAAGGGGTAATAGAAAGCCACATTATTGCTGATTGTCACAGGGTATATAAAAAACCGAAAAGGATAATTATAATTAACATTATGCCCAACGAAGTGGGCACGGGTCAGCCGGTAATTTTATAAAAATAGGGCTTTTAAAAACCTTGTTAAAACTATGTTAAAATTACCTATTACATCTGTTTGTTGATAAACATATTATTATGTTATTATTATGTTATATATCTAAAATCTGAACTATGCACGTTTGTGTGCTTCATTTCATTATGCCATTCATATATTTACTTGTAACGAGGAAGTCACACAACCCATATCGTAGGTACATCAACGGTAAAATTAAGAAAAGTGTTTTATCTCAGAGATTTTATATGTATACAGCATTCATATACAAATGAACAAAAACGCTATTTTTATCAATTTCACCTTTGGATTAAACCTTTAAATTAGATATATTTCACATTTTTAAAGCTTTTTGGCATTGTACAGTATGGTATACTACTTAAGCTTAAAAAAACTATATCGAAGTCTATCTAAATAACACGTTCACCCAAGAAAAATCGATACAACGTCAGATATATTTAAATGCAGCCAGGCTTATAGTCGGAGTTATATAAAGCACTCCCGACACTTCCGAAATTATTCTCGTACCGTGTCGTCCGAACACTTTGGGCCAGAAATAACCTACTGTTTTTAGTATAAATACCATCCAACGTCTGCGATGCGGATGCGACATATATTTGGATATCTTCGGGATAGCGACAGAAATATATTGGGTTGAGTTTACTTGCATATTTTAACGGTGAAGGACTTCGAGTTTGTCACTACGAATGCAGTATAAGTTTGTATTGTGTATCGGAGATATTTTTTGTTAAAGATTTTAAAGTATGACTCTTTAAATATAGACCGAATTAATCTTTCAAAATATTAATTGATTTTGTATTAATTGCTTTTATACGGATATGTAAACTTTAATATGAGCTTTTTAAAATAAATATTCCAATAGATACATACAATTTACATACATATTTTCATATAATTATTAAGGGGTCATTACATATTTTCTGCATACAAAATGTGATGTATTTATACCGTCAATGTTACGGTCAAATAGCTTACCATTTCCAGAATTGTGGATAGCCTTTATCGCCTTCTTGAGCTTCGCTAGGCCGTCTCGATCGAAATCCAGCGTCTGCAAATTAAAAATTATCCTCATTAAAATCTTATCCTACTAATATTATAAATGTGAGTTTATGAGAATGTATGTATGTTTGTTATTCTATCACGCAAAAACGTCTGGACCGATTTAGTTGAAATTTGGTATGTAGATAGGTGATACCCCCTTTTTACGGAGGGAAATCCTGTTGCGGATACCACGTCCTCCTCGGGGGAGAAGGTATAGGTAATACCCTGGATTAACACATTGAATATTTTATATCCCGGTATTGCCCCGGCAACGCGAACTACGCAGGTAAAACCGCGTGGCACAGCTAGTACTTTATAATTTATATGTATGCTAATATAACGCAATAAGCTTTGGAAGTACTTTCAGATTTCAGTACGTCATCTAAGTACAATTAGAGTCTTAACGAAGATGTAGCAATTATTCTGTTACACCGTCTTATTATATCCTCGTCTAGTCTCGCGATTATCCTTTATAATATGTAATTCTATACTAATCATCCAGGAACAATCTAAATAATCAATAACAAACGCAACATACAAAGAACAATCCAATCTGAAGCAGCAGTCTATCTGTATTAATTATTATTTTTACAATAACTACTTAATAATTATAATGACGACCGCTTGGCGCAGTGGTAACACGACTGCCTTCAGCGCGAACGGTCGTGGGTTCGATTCCCACATCGGAAAAATATATTTGTAATTTACATTTGTATTTTTCTGAGGTCTGGGTGTTGCTATGTATTGTATGTATGTACATATTTACAAAAGAAAAGTATGTACATATATGTAATTTATTCCGTTATCTAGTTGCCATAACACAAGCTTCGGCTTAGCTTGGAACTAGATGGCGCTGTGTATAAATGTCCTGAAAATATTTATTTATTTATTTAATGCTCCGACAATCCACATCACATATAATCTCATTACGTTTAAAATTTCGATGCTCTATTAGAGCATTACCCGCAAGCCATCTTGACCTTCCAATACCTTTAACACAATCGTCCATAGACCCACCAACTATTCATAAAGTTAAAAAAAACGAACATCTGCCGCAGCCGGCAAACCCCCTGATCCAAAAGAATCAGACCCACCGTATTTTTGGCTGCACTCATTCAATGGCACTGCCCTTTTAGTGCGTGCCTTTCAAAGCGTTCAATGAGTATGAAGTTTACAAACATTCACGTACATTGAGATAATTTTATTCTTAGATACTTTATGTAAATATTCTTTACTTTATGTAATCTTGTCAATCTGATCATTGTTAACGGACAAGTTCATGCAAACATTTTTCGTGGTAATTTAAAACAATTTTTGTAGTATATAATCGGAGTAACAATCTTTTGTAGTGTCCTTTTTTATTTATTATCATGTTTTCTACTTTAACCCGACTTCTTATTATGTTCAATGTGTTACTATACTTTTATAGACAGCTGTAACTACGTACTCGTATAAATGTCATTAACTTTCCACACTATTATAATTGTAGCTCATGTTTCAAGAAGCGCTCGGGACTTGACATCATTATTTTTTGCTCCTTCCATTCCTCGTTCTACTGGTTCACGCAACTCCCCATACGGTAGTCGTCCTACGAATGGGTCACTAGGACACATTCCTTGCTAGCTTACCTATGTACATTACAACATCTGTACATACATACACTTCTCTATAGATACACATTCACCCAACAATGGGCATATCGTAAACAAATAATAAACAAGTGTTCATTGTTTGCAGTTAGATGCCGAGTTATACTAGTGACTAACCGTATACGTGTTGCGAAATGCAAAAACACGTTTTGAAATCTCGGTTTCTCTTGAATGTTTCGACTTATGTTTGCACTTTACGCGATTACAACGAATATATTAAACATTGCATTGCACTTACAGACTGCTTTCGAAGATAGTTTAAATTAATATGAACATAAAGTGCTGAACTAGATGCGTCGATTTGCTAAATTTCATCCCTCCAAATAGACCATCTATAGACTAAAAGTCTTTTACAGAGTACGAATAAGAGTGGAAACAATTAACATGTTTTTGTGCATGATTTACCAATTTTCGCGATTACAACCAATACATTGATCTTTCAATTGCGCTTACAGAGTGCGAATACAATCACAAACAGCATGTTTTTGTGCTCGTTTCACAGCTCGGCGACGCTTATAAAAACTCCGCTATTGTATTATCAATTCTCATGAATCACCGGAACGATTCTGTTGCATTGGCTCGTGCCGATCGGAACTCGATTATCGATTGGAGCAAAGTGAATGAAACGTTCGCGGATGCCTATCACGTAACGAGTTAGCCGTGAAATGGGTAATTGGTCTACGCTTGCAACTGTTTTACTACTGCGAAATGTTCCTTTGAAACACTCTATCGTCTATCTTGAGTATAAGAAATTAACTGCGATTTTTTGGGTTACCCTTAAACTCTTTAATGGCTTAAGGATACGGCTTTTTTGATTTGAAATATTCAACAACTGCGACGTATATTTGTAACAATTGTCGTTACCTTAACGTTACATATGATTTTTTTTAATACGAATCATTACGCCGAATCAAACTCGCTCGCTCCAGGTGAGTACCATCCTACTACAGAAAACCAGCATCGATTTAATTAATGTATAGTTAATAAATATATTAATATTTCCTATTTAAGAGGACTCTTAAAAGCCGGCAACATATTCACTTGCAACGCTATTAACTCGACAATTATTGTCTATCGACCTACTAACTAGAACCTGCTCTATTAATTGCCTTAACGTATAAAAAATAATGTGAAATGTCAATGACCTTGAACACGTGCTATGCAGCTTTACAAAACCTCATGAGAACCTCATTATAAATTCCTATCTTAATATCTTCATACTAAACACTTTAGCATCAACGGTCAACGAAAAGAATAATTGCAATAACATTGCTTTGTATACGCAAAAAAAAAATTCACGAACAAAACAATGGATTACTCAACATACAATTTATCATATAACTAACACACTATTGTTATGGTATTTCCGGAAATATTTAGTAAACAGGACTTTTTACGAGAAACACTCAGAAACACATACATCAATATTCAGAAACAAAGATGACCATGAATTGTTAGTGAACAACTTAGGTAGGGATTATAAAGGATTACATGCTTACAATAATAAATTAATATTCAATTATAATTTATAATTAATCATTATCCAATGTAACATTTCTTACTACACGATATAAATTGTGCATGACTCACTCCATCCTAATTAGGAAATTTATAATAACTACATGTTTACCTTTTAATAATTTCTATTATGAAATTCGAATACATCGAGTTTTCAAATTTCATAATAAAAATTATGAAAATCCTCTTGAAACATTAGTGTTTTATATTCTATATCTAAGAGAAAGTCATATGTATGTCAGCTACGCGATGTATATGTCGACATCCAAAAGTATTGAAAAAAACTATTTATTAAAGGTTATTGTACCCAAAAGGAACTTTGAAAATCTTACTGATCTTGTTAAGTATATTAAGTTATAATAAAATCCTAACACCATCTCAAGGTGTTCCACACCTGTACTCTTACTTCATAGAAAGTAAATTAAAAACAACTTATGAGGGAATTAATGAATTCGATGGCGAAAGTCGTTGACCTTGTAACCCGGGCAGCGTCGAGTGATCAGTATACTCTACATGTCGATAAGTACCATTGAATTTTTATGCTTAAAATTGGGTTCATATAATATGATCATAATCTTGATATTGAGGCTAGATATGATGGCTTTTAAATTATTCTTTACATACATAATTATGCTTGCTCTTAAATAAGTAAGTTGGGTTTGTTTGAACATTTATAACGTTAAAATATTTATCTTATTTCTAATGATTTATAGTATATATACTTCGTTAGAACTATCTCTGTTACGAATATAATAATAATTGAAATGTGAAAATGGACTCAAATTATATGTGGATTTTGACAATTACACTTGTTGGCTTTATCTATTCTGCTAATAGTAGCATTATATTTACTTATCTATACTAGTCTATACTTATATTATAAAGTTGATGTGTTTGTTAAATTGTAAGGGGTAATCTTAGGATCTACTGAACTGATTTTAGAAAATTCTTTCACCAATATAAGGCTCCTTTTAAAACATTATTGTCGAGTGTCATAGGCTATATAAAAAAGTATTGTTAACATTATGTCCAACGAAGTGGGCATAGGTCTACTAGTGTATTACAAAGGTACTTTTATTTTGTAATGATGACTCGCACCTTATAATATAATACATACATCCATTATATTACAATATTACATCCAACAAGTCTTCCAAGACCACAAGAGCCATCTCTATTCTCAGTCTATAATAAATATATATTTTTAACAATCTTTTACTGTGAGTGCTTCTAAAAAGAAATAAAGTTAAATTTTATAAGTATTGTATTGATACTATAAAACATTTTACTATAAATAACACACACTTAATCGAAAATTTTATGTGTATGAAAAATTTTTCCCCAGTTTATTCCAATGAAATAAATCATTTTGTGATTATTTTGTGGTAAGTTCAGTATACTGCAAGGAATCGTTCAGAGAGTATAACTTTTATACAGCCAAACAATTTTTTATTTATTAAAATAATTAATCATATTAATTGCAGTATGTTATTTTAAGTTGACTGGTAGAGACTAACCTGTTTGTGTACTTATTCCAAAAAATGAGTACTAATAGTAAGTATGAAACCTAGTTAGCAGCACTTAGTCACACAAAGAACTTACTAATCTTTTTGAGTTTAAATTTACACTACTTAAAGTTAAAATTATATTACTTTATTATATATTTTATATAGAATTTAAAGCAAGTGTAACATACATACTATACAAAAGAGAAAGTAATATAGATTATTTCTGGGTATACACACAACACTTTCGCTTACCTTGCCCATAAACCTTGATAAAGAAGAACTTATGTCACTTAATTTAGCTTAGATACATATACCTTTATTTCATATAAAGATCTTATATTGACTGAAAGAAATAGCTAATAAATAGCCTTCTATATTAAGGTCTTTACATGTAGAGTCTGTATTTTATTGTATCTTGTATTGCTGTTTTAATTTTTTTTACTTTATTTATGTTTACTTACATATAAAAAAGTATTTGTAGATTCAAAATATGTTTAAGAAAAATAAAATAGAATTTGTTATTTGAGCATAACCTTCAAGGGTAAGAAGGCATGACTTATTTAAAAGCTTTGAAAATTAAGAACCATTTATAACCCAGTTATGGGATATACAGACATTATGTATGTAGTTTAAGTAATTGATTAAATTATAGTTTATTTTTTTGTACATAAAAATGAGTCAATAACTCTTTACCCTTTCTGAATGATGCTTCCTAATATTAATTATTCTTTAGTTTATTTTGTTCTATCTCAGAAGAGATATTTAAAATAAAGAATTACAATATAAAAAAATTTCAAAAATATTCTTTTAAATGTAAAGAATGATTAGTAAGAGGAAATGTATAATAATAATTGATCTCATATAAAAAATGTTTCACATATAATGTCATAGTTTTGCTCTAAAAATAATTAGAGGAAGAGATTATGATTATGACAAGAGAGATTAAGGCACAGGAAGTCATTATTTACCATCAAATTTTAAAAGCTTATTTTAAAATACCGCTATGATAATGACAAAAAACTGAATTCCCTTAAAAATTAATACAGTTTTTAGCCACATTTCAAAGCGATAACTTACTTCTTCCAGAGCATTGATGGTTTGCCGACATTGTGGTATACGAGAAACAAAGGTAGAGGTTGTTGGCGAATTGTAATCCTCTCTCGTCTCCTCGATAAATTCGCCTATGCCAATAAGACCCGGCATATTGACCACAATGTACAATCAGTTTAAAACTACACACAAATCAAGTCACGTAAAACACATCCGTTAATATAATCGTTACAATCACAATAAAGAATAAACGACATCTTCATAACAAACACTTGAACACATTATAGAACACTAAGATGGAATCACTATTGCGATTTAAAAAAACAATTTATTTTCGCATTTATTATCATAAACAAACACACCCGCTCGCGAAACACTGAGGGACAAACTGATTAACTGAATGATTTCAGAATTCAGATTTGAGTGAACGACAACACAGCTGTCAATCAGTAGACAGATAATAAATGGAAGGCAAACGAAAAATACTTTTGAATATTATTAGCATTCAGTATACTGTTTAAAACAATAGATGTTTTTGTTTTCACAATGTACAGTAAAAACATTAATTCATCAGAAGTATAGAAATTGAGAAAAATGGCGTAAATCAAACTAGATTAACGCTGTTTATTCCTATTTATGCTTAAATCTTATAAACTTTTGTAATTCATTTTGTTCTGTCAAATAGACTGACTCTACGATTAAATTTTATATGTATGAAACATGGTTTATAAAAATAAGCTTCTTTTCGTTTTAGTTATGTAATCAAAAGTTTTAATAACAAAGGCGAAAGTTTCCAGCAATCTAATTCAGATTTTTTAATTATTTTATATGGCAATCATCTCATCTGCATTCAATATTTATAATGACGGAATTGTCACGAGGTATAGTTTATCAGTAGTAATTTATTGTATAAAATATAATTATTCATGAATTAATGTTTATATCAATTACAATCAACAGGCTAAACTCTACTCAAGTAAATATATTATGAATAATAATTGAACATTTCAGAAATCGGAGAAGTTTGGACCCGACTTTTTGACCACAGACCATTTCTCAATGGAGAAATAAAGTTTATGCTAAAAGAGTTCGAGGTATGTTACATTTATAATACTAATAAAGTAATATCATACGTAAAGTCTTTTCAAGCACGTATAATATAGTAATTCTAAATATGATAGGAATTCAAGCTTACTTTGTAAGAAATAAAATAAAACATTTTGCCACATTTATCCTTGAGGAAACTTATGTTCGATTACTGTTTAAGGAGAAACGCGGTGATCGAGAAGTGGAGAATCTATTCAGTATCCTGGAAAACATAACAGATATAAAGGACACACAAGTGGAGAAAATCAGCAGAATTTCTAAAGCTGGTCTGCCAGTTCTCAGTGAGAAATTGGAGCAATCTCTAGTATTGACTGAAGCAGTTGAGAAGGATTATCTTACCATTCAAGAGGTAATAATATTTTCTAATTGGTTGTCTTATAATAAAGTAAAGTTACTCCTTGGACTGCCTTGTAGTAATAATAGACACTTAGAGCTTTTGATTTTTTTTTTGTTATATTTGGCATTAGCGTCTAGCTTTTTGCCAGTGTCAATGTAATAAGAGGCAATGTGGTCAAGATAAAAGTCAATATGAGTTAAGTAAAATTGTCATCAAGTCGTCTGTAGTCAAGTCAGTCAGTTGTTTCGATCTTTGTAAAGTGATAGTAAACTTTACTAAGAACCTCAACAAATCTTGGAGCAATCGGAATGGCGCTACTATGCACTCTCGAATAATTTCTTCATTTCCTGGACACTTATTAGCTAATTTACTGCATGAATTACTATCACAATCAAACATTTAATCACTTTATGCACTAAAAAATGTATATTCAATCGAGATTACAAATAGACGCCGTCAGATTCCCGCCAAAACTCCTATTTAGTTGTTCAATCTTAATTTTTTTCTTACAGGCCTGTGCTAAAAAGCGTAGTGAGAATAAGGAAAAGAGAAAAAAGGAATGGGATCAGTTCATTGATGATATGAACTTTAAATGCCAAAGGATTGACAACACTTTTGAAGAAAAAGAGGAAGAACTTAGAGATTTGTATGCAGACCTTAATCATAAACTGAACGTAACTCATAAATAAACCATGGACCTGAAAGGATCTCTTGTTGATACCAATTTAAGAATCATTCCTTCTAAAAACTTTATAGACTTTTTAAAAACCATAAACATTTCCAAAGATGTTCCAACAAACATTTTTCACATTATCAAAGATGAGGATAAATGTGCCTCCCTTGCTTTTGAACATGTGGACACAAAGCTCACTCAACTGACAGACTCCGATTACGAAATTTTACGTAAAATAGAAAAAGTTATGCAAACAAGTAATACTGAAGATCACAAGCCATTAACGGAAGTTAAAGAAGACAATATTAAAGATGTTCCACCTGCAGAAGAAGATACAGATAAAAAAGAAGATGTAAATGATGATGCTGATGAAAATGACAATGAAAATGAAGAGGAACCTCAAGTAGAAGCTAAACAATTCCTTACAACATCAGATTTAGATTGGCTCTACACATATATTAAAAATAAAAGAGTAAAGGGTGAAAAACTGCCCTACTTGCATGAGTTACTAGAAAATTCTGAAGTGCAAGTACCTCCTAACCAAATACTCAAACGTAATCCAGTTTTGGAAGCAAGATGCGTTAAATTGAGAGCTCAGCAAGAAGCTAGAGAATATAGGAAAATGACTAAAGGTGTTGATAATGTTAGAATTAGGTTTCCAGAAGACAGTATCTCATATCAAAGTAAGTTTCCTAATTTAAGATACAAAAGTCGTGTATGTCACAAAATGCAAATTATAAAAAAAAAACATATAAAAACATATTATATATACATAAGTGACTATCATGCTTCATAAAAGAATTGTAGTCTATAGTGTGGAATTGATTTAATTTTAAAATGTTGTTACTGAAAATAATAAAGTAATGGCAACAATATACCTATATAAATTATGTGTCGCATTCTCGCAATTGACTCCTGAACTACTGAACTACTTCATAATCTATGTGAGCGAAGCTGGGGTGGGTCTCTAATTAATAAATCACTAGTGGCGCAGTTTTCCTGGTTAGTCACTGTTTCTGATACAATATCAACACATAGTATGACTTAATTTAATTCTTATCTAAATTTATGATTAATTGTACCCAAAATTATTCTATAAATTTTTATGAAAAAGAGTAAAAAAACATTCTCAACAGTGTAAACTAACATATCACAAACTAGTATTTATTAAGTTAATTACAACTACACTGTCTTTTTTTTTCAGTGAAACAGCTCAACCGTCATCTGATTGCTATTGGACAATTCCTACTGTCTATATTTGCTGGTTTTCTCTTTGGATTCCGTGGTGTCGAATGGATAGTTGGAAACTTGGACTTTGGATTCAGATTGCTATTAGGTGTTATGTGTGCATTAGTTATCGCCCTAGCTGAAATATATTTCCTAGCTAAGAAACTAAATGAAGAACTGTCTGTTCCGGAAACTGTCCAACTTGGAGGGCCACCCATTTATGCAAATAATACAACTACAGTTTCTAATACTGTTAAAACCACTGGTAGTAAGGAGCATCAAGATTAATTTTAGCGTAAATTTTAAGAAGTAATAAATATAATATATATGTATCTTATGATATTCAATTTTAAAATTAAATTATGTTTTGTTATAATTTCAATTGTTATTAAATAATTAAATAGGTATTTATAATATATTATTCTGATTTATTATTGTCTTTTATTGATAAGGATACAAAATTTTAACAAAAGAATAATTTTCCTCCTCTGTTAAAGAGGTCAGTTAAACTATGTTAGCCAATCAGGCTAATTTACAGTGCCATGAAGAAGTGAAGTGTATACGAGTACATACTACTAGTTAATGCTATGTTTCTTTAAAACAAACGTGTGATTAACCTTTTTAATGTAACTAATTACATACACATAATATGTTTATTTACAATTATATTTTTAGATCTAAATATAGCTTTTTCATATTATTTTTTTTATAGAGTAACATTGTATGTTAAACTGTCAAAACAGCTATATCTTGACAGATATTTGTTTCTGTTTTGATGACTCGATCAAAAACAAAACCTGTTGGTATATACTGCTACGTATTGCACAACTGAATAATATCTTTCTCCAATGTTCGGTAAGTGATGAATCATTAAAACCTACATATATAATACGGCGGCGTCCATCGCGCAATATCAATAACATTCTAAGTGTTACGCAGTGCGCTCGCGTCTCGTGTAGTTCTGTTCTGTTATTTTGTATACACTATACATTAGTTTGTACTTTGTATAAGCGGTAGGTTTAATACTATTATCTTATATATATTTATTACTGTATCTCTACTCAATTTTATTTAAAGAATAGCTTACAAAAGTATAATATCAAAGTTTTGTACTATATTCATTATGATATGATTAGCTTTTAATCTAATACGTAGCATGTCGATTTCTATGTTTACCATCGCAATGATGACAAAATGGCCTCTTTCAAAGTTATCGCGTCATACGTTTTTGTTTATATTTGCATATTCCTTGTTCTATACATAATATTGTCGAAAAAAAATAAATTAATCAAATTTGTAGCTCAGAAGACGAAGATGGATGTTCAATTTAAGGTGTATGCGTTCTGGGATGGGGGTGACAAGCCAGAAGTAAGAAGATTTGGGATTGATAAAAGTGTTGTGACCAGCTTCCAATACTTAAATGCTAAGCTACAAGATATCTACCCTAAACTTAGGGGAAAGAGTTTTACTGTGTCTTGGAGAGGTCTGTTTAATTTAGAATTAATTCATTTAATAGTTACTATACACAATAATAATGAAGTGAAAGTATAATTTGAACTTTGGTATGAAAAATAAATATTCTCAAGGCTTAAACCAGTTAACCATGACTGTGCAATAATTTGATGTTTTAAAATATTAATTGATGTAATTTTTATGATTTCCTTTGTTAAAATATCTAGACATGCAAAACATACCTATTTTTTATTTTACTAAGATACTATGCATACTATATTTTAATTTATAAAGAAGAGTTAAATAATTGCCTTAATTGATAATACTATGCTAGTTAGCTACTAAAGTATATTCACAAAATTAAAATGCAAAATAAAATATAATTTAAATAATTATTGTGGCAATACGATTCAATAAATTTTATTAGTTATTTATAAAATACAGAATTTACTAAATGGACTTATTTTAATGTTAAGATCACAAAAATGTTGATATGTAAATATACTTTCTATATTATGTTATTGTTCATGAAATCTATTGAATTTCAAACTGCTTGTTTTATAAATTTTTCATATTGTGTTTATATAGATGAGGAAGGCGATGATGTGACAATTTCGTCGGATGATGAAATAATGATTGCTCTGACATCAATGCCGGATGACCTGAAAAAGCTCTATATTTATAGCAAAGATGTGCAGAACAATGATGAAGCCGATATTGTTATAACTGCAGTAGCTGATGATTCTGGACGTAAGTTATTACACATAAGGCTTTTTTATTATCTTAATTAACAACATATTAAAAAAAGTATTTAAAACATCTTTTAGTTAAAAGAATGAAAAGCATTGTTATATATACATTTAATTTAATGGGAATGTAATGGAAATGTTAATCATTTGCAAACTCACCAGTGGAAAACTGGATCAAAAGAAACTTTCATATTAACTTAATATAAACATATTGTTTTGGTTATTATTGAGCTAAGAATTTTAAAATTGGTTTTATAGACCTATTCAATCACCTAAAACTTGTCAATTTATACTTATCTATTTATAATAAGATATATAAGGGATCTTTAAATCATTTTTGTGTCTTCTTATGTTTGTATAGCGTCTACCAGCAACATTCCCCACAGTGGGGTAGTGTGTGATGGTTGTGATGTGCCCATCACTGGTTTCCGCTACAAGTGCACTTATTGCGATGACTATGACCTCTGCTCTAAATGCGAAGCCGCTGGTCTCCACCCGGAGCATTGTATGGTGCGAGTGCCTGTTCCAGCTATGCCGGTAAGTAAAATAGTAGTTTCTCGGTCTTCTACGTGACTAATTGACACCATATGTTAGTTTATAGGTTTCGAATAGGTATTAAGATTGAAAAAAGGATTAGAAGTATTTATAGTGTCATGGAGTAAAAGAAAGGCTTGAGCTTTTAAGAAATTCTTTTTGAGATGATTAGATTTTTTATATAGAAAATTAGTCTTACATTTGAAGACAATTTTTTAAGCCCAAGCCTTATAATAATTGATGCATCACTGCCACATCATGCCCACGGTAATTGTCCATTGTTTTAAATTTGTTAATAAAAATTTTCTCGGCATGTATATTTTTTTATTTCGTATATGTATTTAAGTTAATCAAATATTGCGCAAATGCGAGTTACGAATAGGCCAATGACTCTCAAGTCATGGTCCAATGTATAGATTGCGCCATTATTTCAAATTTTCATTGTTCGTAAAAGTTGAAAATTTTCATATTACATATTTGATTACATTATATATAATGCTAAGTTTCAATTTTCGATTCGATAACAAACAGTATTTCTATAGTCGAGGAAAAAATATGTAATGTATAGTATAGTGTAATGTAATATATAGACTGCAGTGTTCCCAATATTATTGTTGATATCCTTATCTGAAATTTATTTGCCTTATATAAATTTTGTATGCGATTATTCACGTTTCGTTATCGATTAGTCACGGGTCACGCGTACCGAACACGCGATGTATTTAACTTTTGAAAACATTGCAGCGAACGGTTATCAAGGCCGCAGTGAAACGGTCTCGTCATTTCCTGAAGACTTTGAACGCTATTAAGGAGGAACAGTGCAAGAAGCAGCGTCATGAAGGTGAAAGTAAGAGAAAGGAGCACGGTCACCATGGACACGGTCACGGTCATGGTCACGGTCACCATCGCCGTCAAAGCCGGGATGAGCCACGTCGCCCAAGGACAAGCTGGCTGGAAACTTTCGCTACATACATGAATGAGTTTGCCAATCTCGCTGGAGACGTCGGACTTGATACTGACCGCGAGAAACCAGCCCAGGAAAATGCAACAAAAACTCAAGCTCCTAATTCTTCTCAAGATCAGGCTGCAAGCGCCTCTTCTGCTCAAGCAAGTGCTCCGTCTGCACCTAGAGGTCCTCAATGCCCTTTCACACCAGAAAATTTAAACATTGCTGACATTCAGAAGTTTATAAGCATGTATATGGGCGAAAATAACCCTTTCATGCCAGAGCCATCCACTTCTCAGCCAGAAAAGGCCAACGATGTGGAAATGGGTCAGGGAGATAGAAAGACCCCTGAAGCCAGGAAGGAAAGTGTGAAGTCGGAAGCATCTTCAAGCTCTGACGTTTCGACTGAGTCTAAGAAGGGGGAATCTCCCGAGAAAGCCGAAGCTGGCTGGACCGTCATCGACAACGATAAAGGTAAAATAATGTAATTTATTTATTTTAACGACTGTATAATGGTTTAAGTCTTTCCACTGTAATAGAAACTGCTTGTTGCCAAATATTGCGGACAAGTTTCGACCCGTGGTAGGTTAAATAGTTAACTAGCGACCCACTCCGGTTTCACACTATTAAAAAAACCGCAAGAGAATCGTATCATCTAATCAAATCGTTTCATATAATTAAAGATTTAACCATACAAAAGGATATAGGGACAGAGAAAGTGACTCTGTTTTATACTATTTAGTTTACATACATATAATGGAATAATTGACCTTAAAATTTTCAGACTTAATGGACTCAGATGTCAAAGCCCCCGGCACAGATCCTACTCCTCCCATTGGCTTCAACTTGCCGGAAGAGTTTCAAAACAGTGTTAAAATATCTGAGGGATCCAATCTTTATCCGCCTTTGAATACGGCTACAGCTGGTGAGTAAAACATTATTTATATATCCCATCTCAACTCACTAAGAAAATTCGAATTTTGAACTATTATTAATTTTCTGTTTACATGTTTAAACTGGCAAATTAATGTTAATGACTTATTCAAGTATTTATTTATGTACGGTTGTTTATTACTCCACCCAAAAACTACTCAACCATTTGGCATACATTTAGATTGCACTTTAGATTATCACATAAAATAAATCTTCTCCAAGTTTTTTTACATGGTTAACCCGGGTCACGTTCATAATATTTATACTCAATAATAACTATATGAGCCATAAAGTCATAATAAATGATAATTAACGTATTACTCTATATAAATATCACTATCAGTGCGATTGTTTTCCTCATTTCACATATCCTATTTATATTTTATATGTAGTATTGAATCCCAAAGAGCCAGAGGTGAAGGCCCAACCAAAGCCAGATGTCAAGCCTAGTGCGCCTCAACAGCCTAAAGCTGAACCAAAGCTGAAACTGCAGACTGGACAGCAAAGACACCCAAGTAAGTATTTATATAATGTTGAAATACATACAAGTATAAAACAACTTAAATTTCTCCTTCATAGAATTCATAATGTTATGTGGTAGTTTGGAACTTATTTTCATGAGAATATAGTAGTATTGTTTTTGGAAATAAAATATAGGCTAGATTTCACTTCCCAATAATAACTCCCAGAGCCTTGGAGAGCCAGAGAGATACTCAATTTATACTATATCGCAGTTTAATTAACTCACAAAATTAAACTCTATCCTACTCTTGTCTTTGAAAAAAAAATCATTTTAATATTATGAAGATATCAATCCTTAGTGTATAGAAGACAATTTTTTAATATATTATGTATAATAAATGTAAATGTTATCAATGACCTCATTTCATTGATTAGTGATTATCTGCGTCACTGACTGTCTGCGATAAGTAGATAATATGTGAGTGAGTCAGGTCAATCTTTGCATATTTTTAACAAGACTTCCTATGAATTTTATTTCATAAAAGACAATACTATAATTTTATTTCATGTCTAAAATATTTTATATATTACTATGTTATAAAAAAATCAAATCCTGGCTCATCATAATGATGTCGTAATCTCATAATTTATCTGTGGTTTAATTTTT